>JAFJYG010000336.1:0-51094 GCA_017366145.1 Cadophora sp. M221 | reverse complement strand
GATTTAGAGGGGGGAGTCTGTTGGGGGTGTTAGCTTGGATGATATCTCATCTTACTTCATCTCATCCCATCCCATCTCATCTTATCCTCCCCCTAACTTCACATCTTCTTTGAAAATAAAATGAGAAGAAGAAAAAAGAAGAAAAAAGAAGAAAAACTTGAGCAGAGAAGTGAAGTGCCACATATGTCTCCTGCGGCGAAAGAAAAAATGAAAAAAAAGAGCATTCGTTTACATACCGTCCCACCAACACCCTCCTCCTCCTCATCAACCTCCTCAACCAAAACCCAAACCCCCATCTCCGTAATCCTCTGCCCACTCCCCCTAATCTGATCACCAAACTCCATCTCCAAAACAAGCACACAAGCTTCCCTCCTCCCCTCCCCTCCAACCCTACTATCCCTAAACCAACACCGCCTCAAATCAGTAACCTTCACGCTGATACTGCATTTCCGGAACGGCTGCGTGGAGATGTGCTCTGTGTCGCCGTGGCTGAGTTGCTGAGGCTCGGAGAGCACTGAGAGGTTGACTTCCACGGTGGTGAAGGGTGCGGATGAGGAGTCTGATATTGGTGTATCGATGCTCGGGTTGGGAATATCTAATCCGGGTGAGGGAAAAGGAGATGTGTCGTTGGTTTTGGCTTCTGGGGAGAGATCGGCCATTTTGTGGATTCTCCCTTTTGTGGTTCTGGTTCTGGTTCTGAGATGGGGAATTGTGGAAAAGACGTGGATCTTGGCGGGGTACGGTACAGTAGCGTATGTACGACGTTCGTCGGACGCGATGATCGTTCAGTTCGATGCGCGATGTGGGTTCTGAGATGAGACGAGATGAAAGAAGGTGATGATCGTCGTGAACTCAAATCTTGGCGGTGGTTGAATTAACCTCACCTCACTCACCTCCACCAGATGTGGAGCGGAGCGTGCAAAGCAAAGTGGGATGCGGTGGCGATGGAAAGTATATCTTCAAGACTGACTCGTGTGTGAGTGACTGAGCGAGTGAAGAAATGATGGGCGGTTGAAATCGGTGCGGGCCGAGATTGACGTGGTGTGCTGAAGTGGGCTTGGCTGGACTTGTTGTTTATTGGCTGGTTGGAAGCGATGGCTCAGCCGCAGCTGAGTGTCAACTTCATCACTCAAACTCAAATTGAGATGGATCGAAACTCCAAGATATTACCGTGGCGGTCTATATCTTCTGAGTTAGGTATCTTCTTGTACTCAGGAACGGCTGTGATTAGAACATTTGTGTCGCTGACAGGCAGGAGAGGTGGCGGAACTTGAGGGTCACGTTTCGACGATTTTCACCCCCACGATCTGTGGTTTGATAAGCTCAGAGGTCATTGAGGTAGTGCTGATACATGCAACCCGACGGAGCTGAATGTGAGTATATCTTCAAAGCGGTAACCTTCAGCAGATCAATATTCGTTCTCCTCGTCTATCCCTCATTTTGACATATGCACCTCGCTGAAGCTGCTTACTGTTGGCCAGGTCTCTCACAACCACAAATAATACCTCTGTCATTCCGGGTTGACGTACCTTCTTTCTGCGAAGGTCACAAACTACCCTGAAGAATTAATACCTGCTACTTATTCAGTGTCCGAGTTTCAGCCAAACAGCTATTTCACGTTTCTACCGTTTCAGCCCCCATATGCAGCTTCTCTCTGCTATCACATTGCAGACGCTGAGCCTTTCACGAGACTTCTCCAGTCCTGACGCAGCCGCAACCTAACCTTGACTGGCATAGAATTGACTCAAATGTCCTGAGGATCAATAATCATCTATTATTCCAATACAAATCAACAATGCAGCGTTTCGAGCCTGACGGCCCTCTCGGCGAGGGACCAAAACTGGAGCCCCTCCAACAGAATAAATACTGGGCAACAGGAGGATGGAGTAGGACCGACCTACGAGAAGTTCTAGATGCAGACACCATCGATTTCGTTGAAGTCGTTGAATCATGTAAACCTTGGGAGCAACTCAAGATACCCATCGTTTGTAAGATATGTGAGGAGAACAAAGCCGGTCAGCCATATCTGGATCAAGTTCACTGGCACTTCCAACACTGCGTCCAATGCGAGGATTTCTATATATGTATCGACTGTGTGCAGATGGAAGCGTTCGAGAAGTTGAAGGAGGATCACAAGGATCATAAATTCGTCCAGATCACAACTCGACCGCTCTCCGCACAAATCTATGACGGCAGTGATCTCGATCACCTGGAGCTCTTCCGCAACTCCAAAACCTCACAGCAATTCTTCTCTTATTTCCCGTGGTTTTTCCACTGCTTTGCTGGATTTCAGGAAGTGCGCGAGTTCAATCGCGCCCAGACCATTGCCGCATTACAGAGTAGCCCCGATATAGGCTCGCCAGAGTGGATGATTTTGATGGAAATGCAAGGATATCCTGTTGATTGGTATACGCGAACCTTTGGCCGAGGGGAATGGGAACTTCTCCTCATCAGTATGAAACCTCTCCTCGATGCACGAGTACAGAGTGCTAGCGCCTCGATCCAGTTGAATGGGTTATTGCTGCAACTCCAGAAGTTCAACGACCAGAAAGTGGCCTTCTATGGCCCGGGAGATATCCCACCCTTGAGGGAGGCAGAGCAGTGGAGGTCCATTGCTGCTAGTCTGGCCCCGAATATGGTTGACTACATTACGTACACGATCCCCATGCAATTTATGACCGTTCTGGACCCTTACATCGACGATGTCAAATTGAGTAGACTGCTTTATGACGCTGCGGAGGAACGCAGCGACTTAGCGAGCCACGAGCCATCATCGAATTCGGGAACATCCACGAGCCTTGCAGAGATACTTGGCGGTCTCCACATTAAAAAGGTGAAAGAGGATACCGAGAGCGAAACAACTTTGCCAGATATCCCTAAACTGAAGCCGGACACAACTTCTGATCCCTACCGAGAGATGGAAAGGCTATGGCCGATGTTCTCTGTCATTTTTAAGAGCCATCCGGGATATGATGACTTGGTGTCGCCAGTTATGATGAGTGATCTATCAAGTCATTTTGACAAGATGGTAAGCTCGCCGTGATTCATGCATGCAGGTGCTGATCCAGACAGAAACCTTCTTGGCACTCATTTCTGTCCAAGGATCATTTGATTCGAGAGAAATTGTGGCAGGTCGGCTACAAGAATGTAAGAATGTCTTTGGAGATCTCTCTTCCAGAGTTGACGCTATCATAGGTGCCCGAAATGAGCGCAGATAACCTGACAATTCTGGGTTCGGCTACTGGAGTCCCATGGCCGTCAACTCACCTCACTGCGAAATCTCTACACGTAGCACAACAGCTCAGAGCAAGAGGTAATTATGAGGAAGCAATCGGGTTACTCCGACCACTGCATGAATTAATCGACGATGATGTGCACATTGCGCTCCAACTGCAGCACGTCTACCTAGAGCAAGGATACTTTCAACAGTCGATAGCATGTTCATCTGGTGTAGCCAAAAAGGAATCGGAGGAAATGAATGTTCGAATAAGTGAGGCAACAGCACAATTACAAGCGGGGAATTCTTCTTCTGCCATACTGGTAGCTAAGGACGTTCGAATATCTAGTCCGATTGCCCTAGCGTTACTTGGTATAGTATCGAGCTATCTCCGATGCTTTGTCCTTGGAGATTGGGAGACTGCGTTGGCTGAGGCTGCCGATTTGTTTGAGATGCATTTGGTCACTTGGAATCCTGCGGAGGAGGATGTTTCATTACTGGTAAGCATTGCCAATCTTTTGCGAGGACCTATGTTGACAAATCAGGTCTATTTGGAGCTCTACTACCACAAAATCGTCCTCGCCGCATGTCGTGATCTCGAACATACAATGTCGAGAGACGCAGGTCTTGCCAGATTGAAGGTAATTCGGCAACATCTGTCCGATATGCCTTGCAGCAGCGGTCTTGCTCCACTTGCATGGGAAGTTCTCCTGACCGAGCTAGATATGCTCAAGCGAACAATCCGAGACCAGTATTTCGATATGGAGGATGCCTTCAGCATGGCAAAATACGCCCATACAGCATCAGTCGCATTACCAATGATTGCTGAGTTCACGTCATCAAATATTATGATAGAGGCAAAGACTTATGCTCCAGATACCGTGGCTGCAACCACCTTGCTTGAAGCCGAAATTCGCAGCGAGAACGGTGGAGGTCCCTTGGCTTCGATGATGGCCATGTTGGCAGCGTCGACGTATCAAAAGATTAGCGATCTGTTAGATCTCCCACCCCACGCTGGACTGTTTGATGTCAAACTTCTAGAGATAAAGATGAGGGGAAGATCTATCCCTTTTGATGAAGTCGAAACGCTACATGACGCCCTGAGACAACGGAACGATCTCACACGACTACGCCGGCTTCGGCGATGCAGTGTGAACTATGCCATTGATGGGTCTCCAGCATACGATTGGGCACTATTCCAACGATCATCGCTCCGTGAACTTTCCAAAGAAGCTGGTGACAGTATAATGTATCAGAGGTGGAATCTCCGCAAATATGCTGGTGATAGCCTCTCGGTGGCTTCAATCAACGACGCTGAGAGAGTGATTGCGAATGATGAATCAGTGGCCGTCCACAGCGGCCTTCTCGTTGTCCTCGCGTCTTTCAATCTGAGTCGTGCATATCTGTCCGTTGGAAATTTCTTCGAAGCAGCACTCAACTCTCTCCTTCATCTGTCGCTCACGGCCCAGCGAGGAGATGTCGAAAGCCATCAGCGTGCGACGTTGAATGTGCTAAATGTCTACTCAGAAGCAGTTGCAAATAATACCTCCGATCCTGAAGAGACGCTCAAAGGACTGGCAGTTCTATGGCCTGGATGGCTAACGCCAAAATCATACGATAGATGGGAGGCGGCCCAAGCCCGATGCGACGAAATCGATCGGTTTATCGATGCTGCACTCTTCATTCCCACCCTTGCTGGCCGTGTTGGTAGAGAAAATCAAGGAGCGAGCGAGATGATCCCAAAACAATACCCATCAAGTCTGATTGACTATATGATCATTCATCTCCGTCTAGCATTTGCGCTCTACGAAGCCTTCCCAACATACTTAGCACACACAGTTCTCCCCAAACTTGCCTTCGCTCTGGCAGCAGTCGCAACTTACGTCTGCAACAAAGAACTAGCGATTCGCATCTACGCGGTCGGCCAATCAACCACGCACTCGCAAGATTTCCTAAGCTTAGCCACGTTCCGTCACAGAGCAGGAAAGCTCATGACACTTCTTGGCGAAGAAGATCCCGAGCACTGGATGCATGTCGTTCCGGCTGGTCGAGCTCTCTTGAAGAGTGCAGCAGGCAAGTTCCTCGCTATTCGTCAATTAGCTGGGGCCCACATGAAGGTTTGTGAAGCGAATAATGACTTGCTTCGAAGTGTGGTCGCGGAGGGGAGAGCGAGAAAATTGCTCCTCAATGAACGGTGGCAGAGCCTTGGTGGAAGAATTGGAGATCTCGATGATTATGTCTATGGGGAAATCGTTACTGTCATCAACTTGCAAGAGGATGCAATGATGCCGATGACAATGACGGATATTTTGATGTAAGTCTTTTCCTGTCCCCCTCCCCCCCACCTCTCCATTTTGCATGATATATTGCCAGTATTCAGTATGAATCTGAGTTTGGAAATGCAACGTGTCTATGAAAGTGCTGACTGAATATAGCATGAAGACAGCCCAGCGCCTCGTCATGGCATCTCCATATGAAGCCAGCCAGAACTTGGCCTATCTTGCCTCAAGTTCCATCCCACGTAAGAATCGCGAATTGGTCATCGAATTTTGCTACATTCTTAGCGATCTGGAACGATTTCAGCAGAAACCTACTGGGTCAGCACTCTGCACTTTTATCCAGAGATACAAAGCCAATATTCTGTATCGCCAATCTTTTTCGAATCTCGTGCCAGCTCGATACCTTGAGGCCATTGAAGCAGATCCAAGCGCGCTGAAACTTTATCAGGAGGAACAAAGACTCATCAAGGAGGGACCTCAGGCCATGGGAGATAACCGACTACAGGATCTGGAGGGAAAGATGGCAGATCATCCCACCTTGCAGCCCCTCCTTGACCATAGACACCGAACACTACAAGTTGTTCCACAGGATTTCCATTCCCTGGCCTCGGTATCAGAACTCACGCAAGGGTCAACATCAAACTTGATTCTGATGGACTGGATGAAATATCACCACTACTTCCTGATCACCGGATACAATGTCACGAAGCAGAAGATATGTATCTTGGAATTGATCCCCGACTGCACGGTCTCCATGGTCGAAGAATGGGTCAGAAAGCATCTACAAGTTGCTGGGAGGCTTCTCCCACACACCTTGGGATCGTCAGAGATCTTCAAGCCACTTTATCCTCTAGTTCGTGCCATCGCAGAATCTTGCACGAAAGAGGATCTACTAGTCTTCTCACCTTCTCAAGAATTGCATTCGATTCCATTACATGCTCTGCCATATGCGGACAAGGACGACAGGCCAATCATAGATTTCCATCCCATTGTTTACACTCCGAGCAACCTCATCTTGAAGGAGTGTATCCTACGGGTCATAGAGTCCAACAATTCTCCACCATCCACAGCTTCCCTTTTTGGGCGATGGGGAGCCGAAAGCGCCGATGCCGAAAGAGAAGAGCAGAATATCAAAGATTCTCTCGAGAACATTTCGACACAACTCTCAGATATCAGCATCACATCAAATATGATATCCGGAGCATCACTAACCCACTCCGCCTTCTCCTCCAACATGTCTCAATCAGACATCCTCCATTTCCACGCCCACGTCAACGAAACCGGCATCAAGCAACATCTCCAACTCGAGCCTGAAGCTTCCACCTCCCCAACCTCCCCCGTTCAGCGAAGCACTAACCCTTTCGTCCATCTACGACAAGACAGACCGACCAATACCTACAACCTCCAAGACGCCTTCGCGACCCAGATCCGCGCCAAGCTCGTCGTCATGATGGGCTGCCGCTCAGGCCAACAACACATCTCCCCCTCCGACGACGCCCTCGGTCTCCTCTCCGCCTTCTTTGCAGCAGGCGCCTCCTCCATCGTCGCCACCCTCTGGCAATTCGAGACCTCTGACGCATCGCGCTTTTCATCTCATTTCTACCGCGAGACATTCATCGACCAGAAAAACAAAGCGTTGATCGACGTCGCTGGCGCGTTTCGAAAATCGATCCTCGAGATGCGCGCGTGTCAGAGGAATGTATGTAAGAGGAAGAGGAATCTGGAGGAGAGACTTCAGTGCCATGTTGAGGAGGAGCAGGCCAGTCCGTATCATTGGGCCAGTTTTGTCTTGTGGGGTAGTTGGGCCATGAGGGGTGTTGGTGCGGAGGGGGGGTTGAGTGAGGGACTTAGGGAGGATATAATTTCTGGGAAGGGGGTTACGGTTGTGGATGTTGAGAGTGAGCATGATGAGGATGTTAAAGGTAAAGGAAGGGCGGCCGAGGAAGATGAGCTGGTGAATGATGACGACGGCTTGGAACAGATATGCAAAACGCAGTAGTGGTAACTAGGATAGCTTTGCAAGTTTAATGCTCACTTTTCTATGGTTTCTACATTCCCAGAAGTATGGATATTTCGATCACTCCTTTGAGTGAAGTAGTTTACCTCGAAATAGGTGCTTCGTTATTTGTATCTACTTGCCCTATCCGTGTATCCATGATTACGGATTTACAGAGGGGGCTGATCAACAGATTGAGAAAATACCCAAGGCTGAGACTGAGCGGAGTTTTCGGCGAAAGTTACCGTATGCGAGAAAAAATGTTGCAATGACCATAAACATACTACGCATTCAATTAAAGCTCCGTGCACACGATAAGGCAGATTTAGTTTCAGTTAAGTGAAGTAGCATCGTGGGATTTAGCTTCAGAGGTCATCTCGCTAAACTTTGATCGCGAATCCCAACATCGGGGACGGATCAACGGAAACACCATGCCATGCAAGGTATACGAGTATGGGGGCTCAAAGTCAGTTATGTCATCGTGAGCCTAGAGAAATAAACTGCTGAATAATTCGAGACGAGTGTTTTTCACGGGGTTAGGACGAATGAGCTTCTCTCGTACCAGCTGCATTGCGATTATTCACGTTCCTGCAGGCCAAATCCAACCTCATGGCTTGCCGAGTTGACCTGACGACCAAGGACAATATCTCATGATCAACCTCATCGGTTCATTCACTTCATTCGCTTCGATCTTCAGATGATAGTTAATCTTCTCTCCATCGATTGTTCTTCGTTGCAATCTGGAGGAGACCTTATCTCGTCATTCCCATTTGTCTGCACTATGCACACCATTAACGTGGCTGGTTTCTGGTAGCCACCAACTGACCACAGGATGTCTTTATTTTAGGTTTGAAAAGCAAATATTCAAACTACTGCAAGCAAGAAACCGGAGTAGTCCTCCGCAATTGCACGCGATGATCAGAGAATCCACTATAAACTCTACGCGAGTCATCTTAGACCAGCTGGGAGAATGGCCAAGGCACTAGAAGCCTGAAGAACAAGAAGCATCTTCAATTACGAATCCCGAACCTTCTTCTCCCTAGCGGTGTCAAGCTGTTGGAGGCTTGTCTTGGTGACAGTTTTCCAGGTCTCAATTGGCTCCGTCCCCTCACGAAAGGTCGGGACAAGGCTTCCTAGTCTGCATTCAGCTTCAACCGAGGGATCTCTTGCGCCCACCAAGAATACGAATCTCTCGATATCCTCAACCCCCACGATGCTCAAACTCCAGATCGATCCTATACTCACCGAACACGACGATCAAGAGTGTAAAAAGTGAAACGCTGACGTTGCAGTCAGCGGGAAACATATCTGTAATCAGCTCGCAGCCTTCAAGTTCACCGCTGGGGATGGAGGCTTAGATTCAGGAGTCTTGTGGAGAAGAGTTTTAGAAGAAGCCTATATGAAGGAAGGTTTGGATGAGATTACCTACGTTTCAACAGCATCTCCATCAAGAGCGCCTTCAACTTTTTCAATCTTTTCCCTATCCGCTTCTCAATCCTTTTCCAATAGGCGAAACATCTCAACATGGGCTTGTTCCAGCGACAGAAGCAAAAGAGCCAGTGTTCGGCGGTTGGGCCTGAACTGCTCGCAGTACATGACCATCAATACTACCAGAAAGACAGTAGCTAACACTTTCAGGTCTTGCCTACAAATCCGAAGCCATGGTACAAAACACGCCACCTCATTCAGTTAAATCTGATCCTCCTCGTGCCCCTCTTTTCAGCAGCGACAATTGGCTTCGACAGTAAGTTTCTGTGCTGACCACCCTTCTCTTTACGAAATCTGACAAATATCAGGTGCAATGATGAACGGTCTCCAGTCTCTCCCACAATGGAAAACTTTCTTTGGATTCCCTAGACCAGCTTTACTTGGCACGATCAACGCCATCTACCCAGTTGGGAAACTCATTGGCCTCTACCCCGCTACTTGGATATCCGATCGTTACGGGCGAAGAAAACCGATGCATTTTGGATTTCTTATCCTGATTCTAGGAGCTGCAGTGCAAGGAGGGGCCAAGAATTTGTCTATGTTCATTGTGGCTCGCGTACTTTTGGGCCTAGCTACTGCCTTCATCTCCTTACCCTCTCCACTACTCATCTGTGAGCTAGCATATCCGACTCAGCGGGGAAAATTGACAGCACTGTACAATACATTTTTTGTGAGTATTTCAGCTGACAACTTAATACTCAACCTAACGTCAAGTAATAGTATCTCGGAAGTGTCTTTGCTGCTTGGTCGACATACGGAAGTTTTAGACTCCAATCTCCTTGGGCTTGGAGAATTCCTTCAACTCTACAAGGAGCATTCCCCTTCATACAACTATGTTGTTTCTACTGGGTGCCTGAGTCTCCTAGGTATGCAAGATCTTCCAGAATGTCGCCAATAGCTGATGAATACCAGATGGCTCATTGCTCACGGGAAACACGACGAAGCTCGTGAAATCTTCACTAAATATCACTCCGCCGGCGATAAAGACTCCCCCCTCGTTCAATTTGAACTAGCCGAGATTGAAACTGCCATTCGTGCCGAGGGTGCTGCAATGTCCCAGAGCTCATACATTGACTGCTTTCGTACTGCCCCGAATCGGCGAAGAACCTTTATTGCTATTTCCCTTGGCATATTTGCACAGTGGAGCGGCAATGGAGTTGTGTCATACTACCTCACGCTGGTCCTGGACACAATCGGCATCAAAGGAGCATCGTCCCAAACTCTCATCAACGGCATGCTGCAACTGTTCAACTGGGTCATCTCTATTCTTGCCGGAGCTCTCATGGTCGATCGCCTCGGTCGACGCACTCTTTTCCTGATATCTACTGCCGGTATGCTCGTGTCATATACCTGCTGGACAGCGCTCAATAGTGTCTTCACTCGTGACAACAACCAAACAGCCGGATATGCAGTTCTAGCATTTATCTTCATCTACTACTTTTTCTACGACATTGCCTGGACCCCATTGCTATGGGCATACCCGGCGGAGATCTTTCCATACACTCTGCGTGCCCGAGGTCTAACTATCACGCTCTCATCGGCCTACCTCGGCTTGATTCTTGGTCAATTTGTCAACCCAATTGCGATGACAGACATTGGCTGGAAGTATTATATCGTCTTCTGCTGCTTACTTGCCACGCTACTGGTGATCGTCTATTTTTGTTATCCAGAAACGAAAGGGCACTCATTGGAGGAAATTGCGCAGATCTTTGACCGCCAGAAGATTGCTCGAAGAGGCAAGTCGACCGAGAATATTGCAACAGACAAGACTGCCACGAGTTATCACATTGCGGAAAGATAGCACGTATTCAATAATGAAATTGATTTTTTGATTTCTTCTACTGCCGGGTGTTACCGCTTCTTTCTCAAATCTGCTCAGGCCATCTACTGGAATCATCATAACACTTAAAGTTCGAAGCTGAAGGTTTTAAGTTTAGTCTCACAAACACAGACCCACTAAGCCTTCAGGCTCTGCCTGTCACGGCCCGGGGAACTATCGTTCTCTCTTTGACAGTTGGTTGGATTATTGATTCACAGCCGCTAACCGTTGAACCGCTCTAGTGCGTTTACTAGTTGCAGTTGCGATTCGCCAAAACACATACTAAACAAATGCCAACACGAGCTACGAACGGGGAGGATGCCGATAACGAGACATGCCGCACGTCCAGAACCGTTGGTGGCTGGTGGTGGTTCGAGCTTATGTACCTGCAGCGAACATCATGCCCGTCATTCCCAAACGCTCGAGGTGGTATCCAAACGGAGGACTACTGTTGCAACTACAACTCTGTTGAGCTTTGTTGATGATGGAGAAGAGAGAGCGTACCAATGTCACGCAAGCATGCGATGCATGTCGGAGACGAAAGATGAGATGTGAAAGAATGTCACAGGCGGGCCCGGAGGCGATGTGCAAAGCTTGCCGTAGCAGTGGCTTCTACTGTACATTCGACATGCCTGCCAATAGACGAGGTCCACGTCCAAAAACGTCTGAATCCCCCCAGTATTTGGAAGAATAGATCTAAATCTTTCCAGGCATATCCATATGAGCGGCCACGACACCCCATCCATAGGACTGCAGTTGCAAACTGAGAGAACCAACTCTAGTACGGAGTCGCCGACTTCCAGCACTATACCACCAATAGATGCCATATGCCCTCTCGAGATTTTCAATCAGATAATGCAAGACTACTTGGACTTTATGTATCCGATCCACCCCTTCTTTCACATCCCAACCTTTAAGAAGAACCTAGCCGATGGCCTCCATTCAACAGACTCCTCGTTTTTTTGCTTCGTCATATCACTCTGCGCAACTGTGTCTGGCATGCAGCCCAAGCGGTTTCTGTATTACCAAAACATGTCTGCAGCCTTCAAATCGGCATATCCTACACTTCGAGACTTCATCAAGCGAGTCCATCTCGTGGTCCAGAGGACTCGCGATCCGGACATGCATGAAAACATGACGATGAATAGCTGGGCTTTAGCTTATACGCTTTTCTTATCCCACGCTTGTATCGGTCAGAGTAGTACATGTAGGGTCTACAAAGCAGAGGCGACCGCTATCGTATTGGACATGGCATGTCACCGGCTAGGAAGTTACGCCACCATAAACCCAATCGAGACCCAGGTCAGGAAGAAAGCGTTCTGGATCACAGTAGCTACGCATATGTGAGTTTTTTTTATAGCACTTTCCTCTCACTATCAGATGCTGAATTTTTCTTGTCTACAGTTGTCTCAGAATTACAGGAGAATCGTGGGATACGCTCAATGATCGGTCGATTTTCGAGCACGCAGACCTAGATAACCTCCATGTGTTGCCTGTCGATGACGAATACATCACGGCGGAATATGTCAACATCCCGCCACCAGGTGAACTACAAGTTGCTTTCGCTTTCTGCGAGACAATGAATTTGATCGCAACGATGGCTGCTATTGCGAAAGATCCCACGCAGCCGAAAGTGACTACTTCGGCTCAACATTTGCATCAATTCAACGATGCCATTGGATGGTGCAGTTGTGGGAAGCTCATACGAACCGCCCCACCACTGATGATTTTCCAAGACAGACTCCGTAAAGTGAGAGCGTGTCTTCAAGATCTTCCCGAGCAACTCAGTGCATGGTATATACCAGGCTCAAGTCCTGGAGTGAGAGAGATGCAACTGGAGATCTTGAGGGTGAATCTGCACATTGAGCATATGTGGATGCAACACGTTTTGATCGACAGACTGCAGTTGGCATCTATCACGATGACCGAATTTGAAGGTGGGCTGGGGCCGAAAAAGATATGGGAGATCAGGAACGACGTGTATGTGCAATTACTGGCGATACTGGAGGGAGTAACCCCAGAGACTTTGGCTCCGAACGGACATGCTCTGGTAAGCTTTCATCTACTTGCCGCCTATCCTTAAATTCTTGATAAAACAGCATCCGTTTGGTTGGACTTATAAGGTTGACTTACTAACAAAACCCAGGTCCTTAAGATTCGCCAAGTTGCTGCATCGCTCCTTGACTTTCCTCCCAACGGCGACGAAGTACAGATGGAGATTTCGGGGCAAGCTCAGACGTATTTCAAAAGTTTCACAGACGCTCTATCGAGACTTGATAGCAGTTATACACACGGCCTGATAATCGACATGAACATATTGAAACAGCAGCACATGGCTCCAATACCGACTGGGAGTAGGTATTGGCCGCCGACTTGACGAGGTGAAGAAGGGATAGAATTAGAAGGAGACGGAAAGTAAAGCTGCGTCTTGTGTTACTATATTAGATATTACTAGATATTGATTGTAATGTTCTGACGAAATAATGAATATGGTTCTAAGCGGGTTCTGCGCTCTTCCTTGGTGTTGATGTTATGACATGGGCCCTAGCAGTTGCCAGTCTAGGAGCCTAAGCGTTGAAGATTCAGCAATCAAGGACTGTATTTTGCACCCAAGTCCGTTTCTTTCAGCAAGGGAAACTCCGATCACGGCCTCCAGAAGTTCGGTGACATGAGATACCTATCGATTGCAATTTACACCAAAAACAAATTATACTGGTAATTCTGTATTCTTACGATTTAATTTACAATCTGAGTAATAAATCGAACACCCTTCCTTCCTTCGCTGTAAACGTGACGTGCTTTCAAACACACAGGCCTGCGCAGGATCCGGTGCAGGAACGGGAACTGGAACAGGAGCAGGAACAGGAACCTATTCACAGATAGGCTAGCCAAGGTATGAATGTGGGATATCGGAGGAGTAGGCGGAGAAAATGATATTTGAAGATACTAACTGCACTAACTGCAGTAAGATAGTGTGAACAGGAGAGATATATCACATACCGGGGCTGGAGCAGGAGCAGAATCTGGGACCGGAATGGGTTTTGGTCTGTGGTGGAATGTGTCGTGCCGCCAGCCTGAATATCAGCGCTGTGGGATGGGGCAGAAGAGGGGACCGGACCGTCAACCGGAGAGAAGGGACTCTTGATCCGAAGAGCGCGAGGGTCCTCGGATAGTTAACGAGGGTTGCGACTACAGTGAAAGCTTAAATGCATGTTCAAAGTGCATTCAAGGGCGGTGAGTGATAGACTTCAAGCCTTCTTCCTGTCTCACAGCACTCGAAGACTAGCCAGAGTGAATATACGAGGCATTCATAGGAATTGCACGAGGGGTGTGTAGTAATCGTGAGCGCAGGTTGCGAGAGACAACCTAGGATATATCACATGCTTGTGAATTGGCTGACTCGAGACCAGCCGTTCCCTCCCTGTGCAAATGCAACTTATGATTTGTTTTTCAATCCAATGATTTGCCCTTCAATCCGATGATTTGTCTTTCAGTCCGATGATTTGCTTCTTTGAGGTTTGACAGCACAAAAACTTCATCTCACCTCGGTATGATCTCGGCCTGAATAGCACTGGAGTCTGAGAACACAGTGCCTCCTGGACAGAAGCGATGTTGATACACAAAGGAAATACAATTGTGAAGCGGACATCGAACACAGAAACCTCATATGCAAAAACCTACCCGCCAGACTAAGCCTGTGCTGGGATTTTTCTACGAGGCAGATGACTGGCAGGCCTCGGTAGATAGTCTGGCCTCTGCAGTTGCGACATAATTTCTCTTGGAGTGTATGATTTGGATGACTGATTCGACAAAAGTCTGACGCTGTTTGAGGTGCTTTTGTGCAATAGCAGGGAACTGAAAATTGATAGTATCATTCTGTACAGGCCAGAACCCAGATCTCGTCCCATCGTTAATTTAGCCTTGGTCGGTAGGATGAGACATGAATTGCTCGAACATCGAATCTGAATTGAAGCTGTAGTTTCACGAAAATATTCATGATGATGTATCAAATTTTTTCCTACCATCTAACCGTCTCCTCGAATACTTCTTTCAGCGTCAAACCGTCCTCGTCTCTCTCACCAGACTTGGATGCCCTCATGTATTTTATCAGCGCGCCGCCTCCGTCTTCCGCAAACTTAGGCTCGATAACACAAATTCGCTTCCAAAGGGGGATATCAGCTGCACACTTCACAGCACCCGAGTCTCTCTCCTCGAGCATCAAAATTATGTTGCCAGTTCTGGTGCAGAGGCTACTGTCCCAAAACCCGTCCCTACAGGCTGCGCGATCGAGAATGTCAAGCGCTTTGCGTCGGAGTTGCGGATTACGACACCAATTCACGACACAGAAGAGTGGGTTGACAAACCCTGTCTCTGGTGTGAATTTCGGGGCTATTCGGCCTGGTAGAGGGGAAGATATTCGAGCTTCGTCGATGATCGACTCGGCAATTGAAATTACAGACTCGAAGTCAGCTTCGTATCGATCCCACACCATCTCTCCATATTCTCTCGCTTCAGCCGGCTCCACATCCAAGATGATTGCAATGATGATCTGAATAATCTTCAGTACTGGAACGCGTTGCAGTATCCATGGGTCCATTCTTTTTCCCTGTCGATTCTGGAAGTTTTGAAATTCCCGTGACCAAGTTTCCAACGCAGCTCGCAAACCTTGTAGCTCTTGCAAATGCCTTTGACGGAGCTCATCGTACAGAGCTCCTACAGGGCACATCCAAGAAATGCGAACAAGCTTGAATCCCGCGTTGAGAATCTCGCTCAGCATTGTGTTGATCTCCTCGAAAATGGGAGAGGCCGACTCGAACGGCCGGGTGATTTGGCAATCATCGAGAAGCAATGGCCGAGTTATGACTATCTGACTTGAAGCCATGTCGAGACGGGTGAACATTTTGAGAAGCAGTGATGTAGGAACATATGCATCTTGATCAGTTGCATGTGCTGACTTTCGCTTCGACAGTAGCTGCGAGAGAATGCGAATTCCACCATCGATGTGACGAAGAGCAGCGCCGGTATATCCTCGAAGATTCTTCTCGTAGTTAGTCTCGTTGGCGTGATAAAATGGAGATGCCGCGAACGCACCTCAAAGCTGACAAAAAGTATGCAGACAATTAACGCTACCTTCGAAGCATGTTCCCGACCGTCATTTTGTAGGACGATGGAAATCGCTTTGAGATAATGCTTCAAGGCGGGATTGTCTTCCGAAAGTGCAAACTTCATGGTACAAGCATCCCGAAATCTAAATTGCTCATACAAAGAGCCAACAGCTATCGCTGCATGTCTAATTGCCGGCTCATGATGACACCCCTGTAGAACGTATCGATTCCAATAAGTCGAATCGAAAACTGCTGACAAGTCCTGGAGAGCATAGGAACGGAAAAAGTCGAAGTACTGACTGTCCAATCCATGGACATCCTGACTCGGCGATGGTTGTATTGAGCAGAAAGCAAATGGAGGCGAGAGCCGGCTTCGTTTGGATTTTGGCTTTGGAGGAGCATACCCATCACATTTCCGGCCAGTACTTGTGCACCGTCGGCAACTTGGCTTCAACTCATCGCACTTGACACGCCGTATCCTGGGGTGCGGTTAGTTCCATCGAAGGCAAATGGTTTCCCTTTGATGTTGCTCTGCGTCTGATCCAGATTCTCCAACTTACTTGCACGTTATGCAACCCGTAGTCGCTCTCCCCAGAGATCTCCTCTGCCTCACGGGTATTGAAAGGGGGGCATCCATGTCTTTCTCCCAAGTGTTGGAATGGCCGTGCTGCAACGACATAACAGGCCTGGGCAAGAGCTGCAACAAAGAGGCACAGGCGGCTCAAGATGTAATTATGGATTTAGCCAGACGCGGGCGGCGAATGTTGGAGGTCAAGAAGCTCTGGAGATGCGGATAGATCATCGGACACTAGGAAGACTTAAGCTGAAAGAAGGAAAGTACTCAGTCGGGAATAAAAGGGGCTGAAATCTAAGCTCAACATAGCATGGTAATATTAAAACAATTATGGTTCCCTCGAACCGTGCTGCCGTGCTATTAGATGCCGTGAAGGAGATGGCCTTGGATGTTCACTCTCATAGTAAAATAGATCTAGAATCATGAGATCCGGAACCAGAGAAAATTATAGGGAAGCCTGTTTTGAAATAAAATAAAAGCATAAAGAGAAGCGAAATTAGAAGTAACTGAAGTAGTTATTATTATAAAGATAATGGAAAAGAAAGCATGACGTTTGTTGTAGAGAGGGTTGAGTTCAAGTTCCTCCAACGCATCGGGGCACACGTAAGGAGATTTTATCATGGGACGCTTCTAAGTAGCAATTTGCCGGCTCCACTGAGAGGGCCCAAAGTACAATCGATGAGTAGGGAATACATGCATACAAGACTATGCGGTCTGTGGGGGCCGGCTTGTTGTTGATGATGCGAAGTGGTAGCTAGTCTTCTTCCCAGACGGACAGATCAGGGAATTAAGGCTGGCGCTGACTCAGCCGAAAATTGACCGACGACGATGTGAAGTTGCACACCATTCTCCCACTTGCCTCCACAGAAGAACACCACCACTGCAAGTCAATACGTCCCAACAACCAGGCCCCAATCCCAATCACAATATTGCTACTGCTTTGAAATTTAGCCACTGCTCGCTATGAACCAGTTGCCACGACTCCTGGCCGTCTACGAAGTGCACAACCTGCAGCCTGCCAGGGAGTGACGACGTCTTGTCCTAGGCTCACAATAATCTTAGCAGCTTCTTCGTCAACTATTCCTGTACCTGGCTGGCAACATCGGTGGGTGGCTTTCAAGAGCCTAAGGTAGGTTGGGGATGCTGATTCAGGAAACCAACGGCGTCTGCCTTGCTGTGCTCCTGAGCTCGGCCACAAGACGGGTCTCTCTACAAAACCAAAGATTCATCAGCTTGAAGGCCCCAAAGAAGCTTCCTCAGTTCACATTTCTCTCTTCTACGCCATGATTTCAACAGAGTATACTCTGCTACTCTTCTTTTCCCTCTACGCAAGTGCGAGATGCACATCTTATGCACCCAGAGATTACTTTGCTGCTATGAATAATAGACAGGATGATCCACACCAGCTGAGTAGCACGAAAGACCCCCGCATCAACGGCATATCGTACGAAATCTATAAAGCATCGATAGAACAGTACCTGAAGACTGCGTCACCCGGACGAACCTTGGAGGACCTCGCGAAACCAGATATACAGAAGATCAAGTTGAATTGCTGGGATGCATGGTCGTGCATTAAGACGGATGCTTTCCTTCGATCTCTCAGTGATATCGAGATATCTGGACAGGGAATATGGAATATTGACGTGGGAGGAAATCCAAGTTGCCAGAGCAATATCACTCTCCTCGCATATTTTATTGGCAACCTCCCGAATGTCGCAAAATTAAGTTGGAATACCGGATGGCCAATTCCTCCTGTACTTCTCGATTCCTTGGAGACGAAGCATCCAGCATGCCGGCTCTACTACAACCTACCCTTCTCTCACTATGGCGAGTACGGATTTGCCGATGACGGGAGACGCAATGCCTCTGAAGCCAACCAGTATCGCATGGAGTTCCATAAGAACAGGACCCTTGCCCGACGATCTATTCTGAACTCAACAAATCTCTACTCGCTCAAGGCATATATCGACTACACACATACAGATGGGCCCGAGAAGATGGATCTCATACATCAAGTCCTATTAACGTGCCCCAATATCAGAGAGCTTGATTTGCAGGTTTGGAGATCTGGGTGCCACCAGCAAAGCAACAGGTCATTCGCATTCAACGTCGAGAAATACAACACAACACTACCGCCGCTGGAGATTCTGAAGGTAGCTGGCTATAGGTTCGATTATCCAGCCGATGGTATATGGAGGTGGCCACTACGGGAGTACAAGAAAGTTCTCTTGTGGCCCTGGACCAAACTTCCAGCATTCATGATCAAGCTCGCTGGCCGTCCACTCATTCACAATGCAGGTGGGTTCATGTCTGAGGAAATCCCATCGCCAAGACTGGAAGATTTGAATACAACCAATCTTGATGCCTGGTTAGAGTACATGGATTGGTCAAATATCCACACTCTAGAGATAGACAGCCCTGATGAACAGAGTCTACAAAAGCTGGGAAGATACAAACTGCCCAACCTCAAGAGCTTCAGCGTTCGTGGAGGCTGCCAGTCTTGTTCAACGTCTGATAAATCAACCCTTGAGTTTCTAACCACTCTGTCACCTCTGGAGTCGTTAGCACTCGTGAAATGGAAAACGACGGCCTTAGATGAGATTCTCGGTGTTATCACAGAGCACCACTCTTCCCTGAAATCCTTTGAATTCAGTCAATGCCGCGTTACCTTCTGCAAGAATGAATACAATACTGATTATTCCGGCTGTGGCTGGAGGGAGCATGGCAATGGTACTTTTCCCAATGGCACTCAACTTACCCGACTTTTTTCAATATGCCCCGATCTCCATAGTCTAGACATTGAAATCCAGACCAGTGCGGAGTGGGACTACGATGTCTTTGACACATTAGCCTCGTTCCCAATTCTGAACTGTTTGACACTGAGTTTCGTGTCCGGGGAGAGGCGGAGTTCTCACGCCGAGTTCGGGTACAATGCACAAAGGCAGCACCGGGATGACGAGTTAGAACTTTTGATTATTGGTATCAAGGCATACTTGAAGAAGAGAAAGAGCGGGGTGCCATTTGAGCAGCTACGAACTCTTGTTAGAGGTCAAGAGTATGGGAAGACTGACGAGGAGGAGAACCCGGGGCAGAGTACCGCGCTGACACCGGGGCTGTATGATCCCGAGCTCGTGGAACTTCTGCATGAAATGTCAATGTAGCTGTTTGGTAGCGTTTGTTGCGTTGGCAAGTTTCCTTCCTCCAGGAGAAGGGTCAAAATGTGCAGATCGATGCACTGACGACCGCCGGTGAGAGATTCATTGGCCTCTGTGCATTGTTGGAAACGAGTGTAGAACATTGATCATCAGAACTACAACGATTGCTGTTTAATGGGCTAGAAAAGATAAGGATTATTATTCGCATTGCAATGCATCTCTGAAGTCTAGCTTTCGAGACGGTGAAGGAAGTATGCCGGATTCATTGGACCTCTGTCTTCGCAACAAGCGAGACTCACCGCGTCCAATGCAACTAACTCATTGGCGTGAAGCAGCTCTACTCATTATTATGTCCAATGAGGCCATCCACGAAGCGAAATCCCCCACCTTTGGATGGCGGGGTTGTCTGCGGTGAAGGAGGGGTCCACTGAAGCTTTCTGATGCAGTTTCGTTCCATGGAGGCGGCACAAAGATTATCGGCACTGCTGATGGCAGACGAGGCATTAGTTTGATGAGTTGGCAGGCAGAAATGTATGCAGAGAATCCGAGACGGATTCGAGGAAGATTTGGCCAATAGACGCAGACTACAAGCGATTTTGCATGCGTGCAATACTGTGGTGTTAGTTCACTTCCAGTCATATAGTAGTTCAGAATCCAACATTAGTCCTTTGATCAGAGCAACAGTAGTCAGTCAAGAATGCATCGAATGAATGTATGGATTGATTTACTAACGAAAGAAGATGATTCTCGCTATTTTGGCCGAATCAGGAGCAGAAGAAGCAATTCGAGATGCACCATGGCGGGGTCAATTGATGCATCTGGAAGAACCCCGGGGTGTGAAATAGAAGTCTAAACTTCCAATGTCAGAGTTTACGAGAACGTGATTGGGTTACAAAGTGGTACATTAGCGAAAGGATTTATCCGTCTACCAAAGACCCAATGAGGACGAAAGAGAAGCGATTCCGAGATCCTGCATCCTCAAAATAAACACCCGCGCATGACCTGGCTGGCTGGGAACTGGCTTCACAATCCATCTTTAGCCTGCATATCATAAGGCTATGTATGTGTGTATGCATGCACAATCGGCTGTTTCTCACCAATAACCACAACCCGGACTCGTCTATATGGCGGTCTGCAACGGTACGGTAGCATCGCATTCTCCAATCTGCAGTCTGCAATCTGCAATCTGCAATCTGCGCTGCATCGGAAATATATGCTCAAAGCGTGGCGTCCATTTATTTACCCGGAAAGACAAGACAGACAGACAGCCAGCCATACAGCCTTCAAAGCCCCCTGGGCTTCGTCTAAACCGACGAATCCGCAGGCACGCCCCAACCGCGGGAACTCACGCTCGGGACGGAGTGCGATCTTGAGGGGTTTGATTCTTGAAACGTTCTCGAAGCTGACTGGATGATGCCGCGGAACTGGGATGTTTCTCGGATCCCATCACACCCCCGTCGTCTGTTCTCACTTTCTCGCTACAGATCTCCCGTTTTTGATTGACAGCCCGCGAATAGCATCATCCTACTGGCCATTGCCCTTGACGAGATCCCCACTGGCGGCTTGACTGAATCCCAATTACGGCCATGGCCCGTCTCGGGCCCACCCGTCCATGCAGCCATGCAGCCCAGGTCATGGGCAGCTTGCGAATTCCATGCCCCTCGCCGTGCTTTGGGATGGTGAGCCGAGGAGAGTGAGATTGCAAGTACAAGTATCAGTGTCTGGCCCGTGTTGACTTGATGGCTGATGTTTGAGACGACATCGACGGCGACGACGCGCTTTCTGGCTTCAACATCAGATATTCCTCCCAGTCCCGTGCAAGGAGTTTCTAGGGTTACGGCTGAACATGAGGGGTGGCTGATTGATCCCTACATTGTGAAGCTGAATGAGAAGACCTACCTAGTCTACTCGTTCTAGTTGCCGTGTTGCCCAGCCAGTCAATTGCCAACCCATCCCAGCAAAACAGAGCCGGTTCTCACCATGGAGCTTGAAAAGGATCCCAATGCTTCAGTCAGCGACAGAGCAGCTTCAGAGAAGGTACCGGCCAACAACGATGAAGCACTCCAGAATGCAGAAGGAGGAGTTCGTCAATCAGGACCTCCCATAAACCTACATGAGGCCAACCTTCCGAAATGGAGGTTGGTATCTCTACTAATATGGTAGCTTCCCATCCCAATCCCATCAATTCAGCTGGGGAGTAAAGCTAACCCTAAACTACAGTCTCTGTTTCGGTCTCTTCCTCTCTCTCCTCGACACCACCATAGTTGCAACAGCCATCTACACAATTGGCGTCGATCTCTCATCCCTCTCGTCTGTCAATTGGGTCGCTCTAGCCTACACGCTCAGTTATCTCGGCTGCGCAGTAATTTTCGCCCGCGTAGCTGATATCGTAGGCAGAAAAAATGCCTACATTGCCGCCTTTGTCATATTCTTCGCCTTCTCCATCGGATGTGGTTTCGCGAAGACGCTCGATCAACTCATTGCTTTGAGAGTCTTGCAGGGTATTGGGGGATCGGGCTTGTATTCTTTGACCTTTGTCATTATGCCAGAGATCAGTCCGATCAGGATGCAACCTCTGACGGGAGCTTTGGCTGGTGCTGTGGTTGCAATGGCGGGTGTGCTTGGCCCGGTTCTCGGTGGTGTTATCACGAACTACACAACTTGGAGATGGGTCTTTTGGATCAAGTATGTTTCTGCACCAACACTTCCCCGCCAATTGACTAACCCTTCAGCGCACCTATCGGTATCATTCCCCTTCTAGTCTTCATCATTGCCTGGCCCACCCCCGACATGCTCCCACCAGTCCGTCTCCGTCCTCTCAAAGAACTCGATTTCTTCGGCGCCATTCTCGTCATCGCCGCCTCCGTCCTTCTAGTCTTCTCCTTCCAACAAGCAGGTCTCAACTCAAACTCCTGGTCTCATGGTATCTTCATTGCTCCCCTCGTCGTTGGCACCCTTCTCTGGATCGTCCTCTTCGGATGGGAAGTCCTCGTGGCGAAGAAATGGGAGGCCAGCATTGCAACCATGTTCCCTCTTAGACTTCTGAAAAGAAGAGTCTTCATGGGCCATTATTTGACAACTCTCCTCGCGGGCTTCCCTTATTTCATGGTCATCTTCGCTCTTCCACTCAGACTCCAGGTCGTGAACGGAAAGAGTCAATTAGTATCAGGCGTCGCACTCTTACCTATGCTCGCAGCAGTCGCTATCACAAGTTCGATCGGAGGAATGGTAAACAGCAAACGCGACCTCATCTGGAGCACGCTCCTGGGCGGCTCTCTATTCATGGTGATTGGTTGCGCATGTCTCTCGACTCTAGACGATGTCCCGCAAATCCAGGCCAAGATGTACGGATTCCAGATCTTCGTCGGTCTAGGATTCGGCTTCATGGTGTCTACTGTTTCGCTAGGGGCTAGTCTGGAGTGCGAGCTGAGAGACCGAAGTAAGTTCCCCATCTCTGTCCCCTTTTTTTCCTTCCACTTGGATGAATCAAGGTCTAACACACACCCAGCCGTCGCACAAGGCATCATAGCCCAAGCCCGCGTCCTAGGCGGTTCAATAGGCATCGCAGCCTCAACCGCCATCCTCAGTAAAATGCAACATCGCTACCTCGCTTCCATCCTCACCCCCTCCCAACTATCCACCCTCGAATCATCCTCCCATACCCTCAACGACACTCAACTCCTCGCTGTCCGCAAAGCCTACTCCACAACCTTCAGCGAGAGCATGAAAGTCTGCGCAGCTGTCTCGGGAGCCTGCGTTCTTGCGACACTCATCACGTTCAGGAAGAAACCCATCGTTATCATGGAGAGGAGGGGCGAGCAGATCAGAGAGTATACGGAGCTTATGATGAAGGAGGGAAGGGAGAGGGCGATGAAACAGGCGCAGAAAGAGGCAGGGTCTTCAGGGTCCTCAAGGGAATTATAAATTGGGGTTTTTGATTTGGCGGGTTATCATCAGCGAGGCGTTCGGGGTCATTTTTGAGGGGGTTCACGGCTTGCGTATGGTTGCATTTTTGGAGATTTTTGGGTTCAGACATAGCGATGGATATATCCCTTTGGTTTGGAAGAAATGACTGGTTTGGGTACGAAAATTAGGTTGATTGGTATACCTTCCAGATGCAAAATACATAGCTTCATAACATCGGCTGAACTACCTGGACTTGATATGTTGACGTTGTTGTGTAACACTCGGTAACACCTCTTATTGATTACTGATGGAGTGCAGATCTTCATCACAGAGCCAGATTAGTCTTGGCGACGTTGTGGGTGATACGGAATGTTGACGAGATACTTCTTGAACCACAACTTCCACGTTTCTGCCCGAACTTACAGTGTTGGAGCACTTACCATCAACTTGTACTACTGACTTGTTACCAACGGCTACCAGCACCAGCACCAGGCCAAATGAGCCAGCAGGAGCTCCAGGATGTAGCGATGAAGATCTTGTCGGCCACCCTCTACCCCCCCGATCCTGGTGTATATCGCATTGAGCTACCCCTCTATTGTATACTTAAAATTCTACAACACTTATATCATCTGCGCGCAATGTATCCTCACAACCTTGACTAGGCGTGTATACGATATCGTTTATGTAAAGATCAGACGGATTCGAAAGATCGGAGGCTGACTCTGGTATGGAAAGGAGGTGGATGCTGTAGCTGTCCATTCCAGGGAGCCAAATCCACCACGCCTACGACACCATCCTGTACCATGGGCGCGTTTCCCACCTCTTCTTATCCACACAGAATCGTCCAAGTATATAACTGCATAGGTATATCCCGTTCGGCAGAATGGTGGTGGTTATCGTTACTGCGCAATGGTCGAAGTAGGAGGGAGGGTTGTTGAAGGTTGTATCGTCGCCTCCTGACTTGACATTCCGCGCATCATTAAGCTTCCATCGTCGCAACCAGAATTGGTGGGGGCAGACTTGCAGAGCTGCAGATGGCAGATTGCAGTATATATATCTCTTGGAGCAACTGAGCAACTGCTTGGTAGAGCCAGGGTGGATTGAAGTTTTAGTTGAGGAGAGAGGGTTCAAGCAAAAGTAGGAGGGAGGCTTGAAACCCGCGCGGGAGCCATTTCTTTAGGGGCTCGGCTAGCCAGTTTTGTGGGCTCTGTTGTTTGACCTCAAGGACAACAAATCTTCCCCCATCTCAACATCCTCCTCAAGCGAGCAGTTCTCGTTCAAACCCTCCGTACATAGAAAGTCCTCCTGGCCCAGTGCCCATTTTACGAATTGCAATCTAAATCCCAAACTCCTCTTCTTATCAACTCTCCTGTCAACTCTCCTGTCTCTGCCCTACACCCACAGTTGGGCCCGTTCGGTCAGTCCGTCGCGAATGGTTACACTGCTTTAGGGATCGTCACAATACTAGCCAATGACGGCTTCATTGTCAAAGATACCATCCGCACTCCAATGACGCTATCTGCGATCATCGACGGACTCAATCCAGTTCAAGATGTATGTCATGTCACACGGTTGAATCCTTGCCAAACTCGTCCATTTATACACCTTCTCATCTTCACAGTCCCTGCTTTCACGCTCTCTTAAGATATCGCTTCCCTGGGCTCCTCTCTCTCCCCGGATTCCAGATCACCTACTCCACATGACAAGCTTCGTAGTGTATTCAAAATGGCATTGTCGGCGATAGATTCCAGCCCCCGGACTGCGGTTGAGGACTCTGCCTTCAAATCCAAAGAACCAGATACCATCAGCAAGACTGCAGCATCAGGCAGCGGGAAATACGAGGAGGATGGCTCACCACTCAGCGATATCGATGATACCGCCGTCCTTGAGAAAGGCTCGCTCGATCCTGTATACGAAGCGAAGGCTCGAGTCTTGAATCACGCCGTTTGTGCGCCATTCTACTCGTGATTTCGATACTGACACTGGTATATAGATCCAAGAGATTGGAATGGGATGGTATCAATGGCAACTATTCATTGTTGTGGGCTTTGGATGGGCAAATGACAATCTTTGGCCCATTGTCACATCTCTGATCCGTACGTTTCCCAGCTCATGGCCTCTTCTCGAGAGCTAAACCCTGCAGTCCCGGCCATCGTCAATGAATTTCGCCCAGCTCAAAAGGCATATCTCCCTCTCGCCCAAAACATTGGTCTTCTCATCGGAGCCATGTTCTGGGGATTTGGGTGCGATGTCTTCGGTCGACGCTGGGCATTCAATGCTACCCTGGGCATCACAGCCATATTTGGCATGATCGCAGCTGGATCTCCAAACTTCGCAGCAATTGGCTGCTTTGTTGCCCTCTGGAGTTTCGGGGTAGGAGGTAATCTGCCCGTCGACTCAGCTGTTTTCCTCGAGTTCCTCCCTGGCACCCACCAGTATCTCCTGACTATCCTGTCTGTGGACTGGGCGCTTGCTCAAGTTGTAGCTACACTCATCGCGTGGCCGCTTCTGGGAAGTCTTACCTGCCAAGAGGACGAAGTATGCAAGAGATCCAATAACATGGGTTGGCGATACTTCGTCATCACCATGGGTGGAATCTCCCTGATCGAATTCCTCATTCGCTTCTTGTGTTTCACGATTTTCGAATCTCCAAAATATCTCATGGGTAAAGGTCTTGATGAAGAAGCTGTACGAGTTGTTCATGAAGTCGCCCGTCGAAATGGAAAGACCTCGAGTCGCATGTCACCCCTTGCTCATCTTCTTCTCCCCGAATTGCTTCACTAACACAAACAGTAATTGTTGCCGACCTCAGAGCTTGCGAAGAATCCACCTCAGCCGTTCAACAAACCGACGCCGCTGCAGCTCTAAAACGTAAACTCGAAAAACTCAACTTCACCCATGTCCGCGCTCTTTTTGCAACTAAGAAACTCGGCTTCTCAACAACCATCATCATGACTGTCTGGGGATTCATCGGCCTCGCTTACCCACTCTACAACGCCTTTCTACCCTATCTCCAAACCATCAAAGGCGCCGAATTCGGTGACGGATCGACATACATCACGTACCGTAACTCACTCATCATTGCTGCAATCGGTGTCCCTGGTGTCCTTCTCGGTGGTGTTCTCGTTCAGATCCCCAAATTCGGCAGGAAAGGCGCTCTAGCACTCTCCACTATCCTAACAGGTGTCTTTCTCTACGGCACAACAACAGCATTATCGAGTAACGCACTCCTCGGCTGGAACTGCGGCTTTAATTTCTGCAGTAACATCATGTATGCTGTACTCTACGGCTACACCCCTGAGATCTTCCCAACTAAGGATCGAGGGACTGGAAATGCCTTGACCGCAACTGCAAATCGCATCTTTGGAATCATGGCTGCAAGTTTTCCTGTGTCGTACTTCTGGATATAAACTAAATCTTGCTGTAGCCTATCATTGCTATGTTTGCAAACCTTCAGACCTCGGCCCCAGTCTACACCAGCGGTGCTCTTTTTCTTTTTGCCGGTGTTCTTGTCATTTTCCTTCCTTTCGAGTCACAGGGGAAGGCGAGTTTGTGAGTAATTGCAGGAACTCCAAATTTTTGGGAAAATTTTCAAACTTCCGCCTTGGTTCTTTGGAGTCAGGGAGGGCTTCGAACCATTATTTTGCTTTTGGTTGGCCAATTCACACATATGACCCGCTCTACGTTCCATTTTGAGTCCCTGACGCCCAAGTTTATTGTCTTGAAGTCCCTATTTCGAAAATATCTTGTATTAATAATTTAGCAAGATTCTCATGACACTCAAACTCTTCGCCACTTTAAAATCCATAGAAGTACTCAACCTCAACTGGCCCAGCAAAGCTACCCCTGCGAAATTTCGCCATCCCTTAACCCAAAAGCCATGCACAACCATCCTAACATCCATCAATCGCTGCTTCCACCACCTCGGTGGCCCCCACTATCGCCTCGCACCCCAATACCGTGCTGAAGTCTCCATATTCATAAAGGTCTCTCGCCTAGTGACCTCTATGACCAGTGCCGGCTCACTACCCTAAGCAGTTGCTGGAATAGGCGGTCGGCCTGGCTCTTCATCCGCATTGGGTACTTGCTCTTTTTCGCTGATTTGCAAAGCAGGATCTTGTGCCGCCGTTTTCTCAACTACACTCCCTTTCACGTCTTGACTTTGGCCTGTCTTGCTTTCCTCCGAAGTACCTGGCATCTCTCGCTCGTCGTCTGCTGCGGACTTTCCAGCAACAGGATTCGGCGCAGGTGTCGAACTGGCAGTCTGAGACGGAGGGTTGAGAAACTCGTGGATATCGTTATTCGTATTCGAAGAAGATTTTGGGCCAAGTTTATGTCTTAGCTTTGTCTTGAGTTTGGCGACTTGTCGCTTTGGCCAGGAAATTTTTGTTGTTGGTCTTGCTGGAAGAGTAAAGTCGCTAGACATTCCTGAATTTGATGCTGTTGTGAGATTTTGGAGGGGTAAGTCTAGTTGGTCTGAACTATTCGGCAGCTCGTTGCTCTTAGGCATATAAGTGATGGGTTTACTTGGTGCTCTATGGGGCTACTTATACTTCCTGACCTTCTTTGCTCTGTTGAATAATTGTAAGTGCTTACATCCAGTCACACTCCCGGCTATGTTTTTCAATTATTATTAACACACACATTCTGAGCTCAATAGGTTCACAAAAATCGCTGATTTGAGAGACGTGATTTATGTTGTCATTCCTATATAGAAAATCAACGCAGTGAAAATAGCCTCCGTGGCTGTCAGGCCGACCGTGTACGAAGCACCTCTCCCGATCCGATCGGTAGCACAAGGAAATCAGAACCCTGCGAGTAGGTCCACCCAACGCCTACTAAAGAATTCACTTTCGTAGAGACAGATGGTTTTCCTCAATATCCATCATCGAACCCCAGAGCACTTCCGATGGTACGACGAATGTTTTAAAAAGCAGCTCTCGGAAACAAACTCCCCGTCAAACTCCCCGTAGAATCACCCCAAGCCAATCCGATCAACGAAGAGGTCCAGTAACCGGATGGGAGTTCAAAGCCGTATAAGCTGTAACCCCACCCTCAATCCCGACATTGCCACCCAGCTTGCCTGCATCATCATCGAACGGAATATGGGCATCAGTGCGGGCATGACCAACAGTATCAGAACCCGAACCAGTGGTGTAGGTAGGCTCAGCAGGCTTGATGTTGGCTGGGAACTCCTCCGCAGGCTTCGCAGCAACCTCCTCGCTGATTTTGGTTGGGACCTCGACAACTCCAACGCGTGTCTCGTTCTCCTTCCCATTGACATTCAAGTCCTGTCCACCATTACCGCCATCACCGAAGGCATTGAATCCGACCTCTCTGCCAGGAACGTCGTTACCAGATGGTAAACCAGCTGAGTCCTCCTCGACCTTGTTCTTCTTGCCTTCCGGATGGATCTTGTGAAGCTTGCTGCCAATCTTGTTGAGCTGTCTGTTGATCCATGGGACCTTGGAGTTGGTGGTACTCGGGGTAGACATGTTGGGCGAGTTTGGGTTGAAGGTGAGGAAGTCGATTGAGTTGGTAGATTGAGCGTTGTATTCCTAGGTGTCGAGTGGACTTGTTGATTATGTAGTTGTGGATATTGAGACGAGGTTGCGAATTGTGCTAATCTTTCGTTGCTCCGAATGTGTTCGGTGGTAGCTCGATCTTTGCTATTCGTTTGGTTGTGCAGTCGAGGTCGAGGTGCGTCGAGAAAGGAAATATAAGGCTTCGTAGGATGAAGGTTTTATATACCATAATGTCAACCGAGAAAGCAAGAGCGAGGCAATCAATCCAATCATAGACGAGGCAAGAACAAAGGTGAATCCGGTCGTTGTGGTTTAATCGATATTCGGACTGCGCTAACAGCAAAAGGTCTTCGTTGTGTATTTTTTTTCCAAGTCATGGCAATCAATTACAATCGAAATTGGCAACAATGGCCATGGACAGGATATATAGCCCCGATAACAAGCTCTTTATATAGACATTTCGACATAGTCATCCAAGTCACACAAAAGAAAACCGGCTTAAAACAATTGACATAAGAGTAAAAGGTGAGTTGCAAAAAGAAGACCAAACCCGTAATCGAATGGGCAAGCAGTTGGATCCCCAAGCTAGCACAACACTTCCAGGCTGCTTGCCTTGACCAGAGAAAATTTTATTCTCCTAGGATGTCTCGCTCAACGAACAGTAATTGCCATCTATATTATAACCATGCCAAACATGCAAGCGTTCTAAGGATATGTTCTTGGGAGTGATGAATCGCGCCGACTTGTAGCACTAGCTCTACCCAACACCGAGAGTATGACTCGTTATCAATACCATTCAATGTTTCGCCTTCTCTGCCTCCTTTGTCTTCCTGGCAATCGTTGCATCGATCCGTTGGAAACACGCAAACCCCTCAATGAGACAGCTGGCGATCCACTTCCACCAAAGCGATGTTCCCCGCGTGACACCATGCTTCCTCAGCTTCGTCCGGTCCAAGAAGAAAGACTCCACAATATGGATTCCAATAAATGGCCATGTCATCTTTCGTACCATCCACACGAATAGCTCAGGGCCACCAGGATAAACCGACAAAGCCACGTCGTACATCCAAGTACCGGGCACAATCAAGCTCTGGAATATGCATGCGAGCCATGTAGCAGAGAGGATCAGAAATAGGACAACCTGGATTGGATTTCGTGGGGGGTCGTATTCGGTGATTCGAATGGAGGAGATGTCGAGAGCGGTTCGTGCTTCACGGTCCATGTCAACTGTTCTTGTTCGCGCCTCGGACCAGGACTTCATAGGAGGTTCGAAAGGGATGGTATGCAATTTGCCGTCGGCAGCCTTGAGGGTCATGGAGGAGAGGGTGATGGAGGATATGATTGCTCTGTGGGCGGTTCGTGAGGAGAGTTTGCAGTAGTGCTGCAGGTAGTAGGAGAGAGACTCGGCGTGGTCTGCGTTCATGTGTTTGATGATGCGCGCTTTGGCAGCTTCATCTTGAGGAGTGTTTTCCATTGTGTGGAGGCTTCGTAAAGAGGCCGAGAGTTATGCAGCCTTTCGGTCATGGAACGTATATCTTCAGCGAGGTGAAGTTTGGAGAGGTACGGAGTATGCTGCTGCAGCTCCTGACCTCGGCACGGAGTACGGAGTACTTTAGACACGGGCCGAAGATATTCGGCGTGGGTCATCTTCGGCACAGATACCGGCCCGTTCTCATCGCACCAGCCAAAGGTGGGATGCCATTGATGTTCAAAAAGGCTTCAATTGCCTGGAATTTGTTTCTCTTTCTCTTTTTAAATCTGTGTTGCATCTGCAATCCACTGTTGTCTTTGATTCCAAACGACTTGGAAGCGCTGCTTGCCGCCGTCTTTTCAAATCGCCATGTCCTCCATGAATGTTGACTCCGAGAGCCCTCAATCCAGGCTCGCGTCCTCAAACGGCGCAAGCTCTGTTGATACTCTCCTAGCTTCCCTTGCGATTGCACAGCAGGAATATTCTTTATCAAACCCACAAAGTCTCAAGGCGCATGAGGAGGCATGCTTGGACTTTCCTGGAGGAAACACTAGAACGGTTTTACATGCCAGTCCTTTCCCCATCACTTTTGGTTCGTCAAGCCCCCTGCTCTCTGGGTTACTCGTTGTTGACTTCGCTTAGGGATGGGAAAAGGCGCAGAACTAACCAGCATCGATGGCAAAGTTCATGTGGATTTCTTGGGAGAGTATACCGCTGGCATTTATGGTCATTCGAACGAGAAAATTGCTTCTGCTGTTGCGGAAGCAATGAGCAAGGGCTGGAACTACGGAGGGCCGAACTTGTACGAGAGAGAGCTTGCACGAATGGTAAGCAGCCAAATCTTCGTCAACACGCTCGCAGGTCTCGCCTCATTCAAATTGAGGTGAAAAGACTTTTCCAGAGTCCTGGCCTGCTAACTTTTTGGACTGTCTGTCCTCCGAAGGGCTTTCTTTTCTCATCGGTCACAGTCGAGCTTCTTGCTAAATTCAATAGGTAACTCAAAGGTTCTCTCCGTCCGGAATCGAGCTCGTTAGGTTTACAAACTCCGGCACAGAGTCAAACACTATGGCATTAGCGGCTGCCACAGCATTCACCAAACGAAAGAAGATCCTAGTATTCAAGAATGGCTACCATGGTGGAACTCTATCTTTCCCAGACTCCCTCGATCCCGTCAACACAAATCTTCCTCATGAATTTGTTTTTGCACCTTACAATGACATTGAAGGCACGAAATCAGCCTTGTCTTTCCTGCCCCAGCACTCACTTGCTGCGATTATCGTTGAAGGTATGCAAGGCAGTGGAGGATGTATTGTGGGAGATCCCAAGTTTCTACAGTTCCTCAACACCACTGCACAACATCTCGGAGCTTTGTTCATCGTGGATGAAGTGATGACTTCTCGGCTGGCGTATAATGGCCTCTCGGCGTCCCTTGGGCTTAAGCCGGATCTCGTCACACTCGGAAAATGGATAGGAGGGGGGATGACATTCGGTGCTTTTGGTGGTAGGAAGGAAATCATGAGCATGTTCGATCCAGGGAACGGGATCCTAGGCCATTCCGGCACATTCAACAACAACGTCGTCACGATGGCTGCTGGGTGTTGCGGAATGGACATTTATAACGAGCAAGAAGTCAAGAGATTGAACGCACTTGGCGATGACCTTCGCCAACGCATTGAGAAGCTTCTTGTCGAGTACCGGATTAGGAGCCTGAAGCCAGTATCAAAAGCAACCTCGTCAACAACACAAGAAAATGAACTCGAATGCCCCTTTAGTGGCGTAGTTCCGAACGGCAAACGAGTATTTTCGTCGCAGGTCCAGAAAAACTCAATGGGTGTCACAGGCCAAGGAAGTATGCTTTGCATCCACTTCTACGGCCCGAGCGAAAGCACACTCAAGGCTCTGTTCTGGCATCATATGCTGGACTACGGCATCTACATGGCGCAAAGAGGGTTCATTGCGCTCAATCTAGAGTTGACAACAGAACATGTGAGTCGATTTGAGGAATCGACGCGAGAGTTTATCATAAGATATGAAGATGCCTTGAGATAAAATTACAAACACCTTCTCACCAAACTCAACTATCCCCAGCCTTCCCATCTCTATCGCAGGTTCTGCAAACAGATTGTCAATCTCATTCATACTTTTCAAACACTTCTTTCTCTGCCTTCCCGAACTCTCTCAAGATTGTCTCCTTCCTAGTCCCTCCTCTAACCTCGATTTCACATCCAAATGGGTGCGCACAAGTCAGGAAGCCCTCACTGTAAGCAGTGACGGGATCAACATCGACATCCTCATTCTCCATCCTCACTCCATCCTCACCCTTACCAGGCAGGATTTCAAATGCCCACAACAGCTTTGCGATCCCCAAGAATAGATTGCGCTCCGCGAGATGAATGCCAGGACACAATCGTCGTCCGGATCCGTAGCCATAATGGTCTCGAGCGTCGTAGTCAGCCGATGCAGCAAGTTCTGGAGCAAGTTTCGTGACGCCGAGATAGTGATCGGGGTCGAATACATCCGGGTTGGGGAATCGTTTTGGATCATGGTGAAGCCCCCACGCATTGATGAGGATTGTTGTCCCTTTCGGGATGAGCTTCCCATCAACCCAATCATCTATCCTCGTCACTACAGTGCTTCATCACATAAGGAAGAACTTACCTTCAGCCACGCAATGTGGAAATGCTAGGGGTACAACTGGCCTCCATCTCATCGCTTCCTTCACAGTAGCAGCCACGTACGGCAATTTCTCAGAGTCATCCCAAACTGGGCTTCTCTCCTCACCAACCACACTGTCAATTTCCGTCTGCGCTTTCCTCATCACTTCCGGCCACCTGGTCATCGCATGAATGAAAGCAATGATGATCGAGGAACTGGTATCACTCCCACCTTCCATCATCGTCCCTCCAAGAAAATACAGCTGGTGCCGAGTAAACCCCAATTTCTCGTTCTGATCCAGCACTTTATCCATGAATGATCCTCGGTAAATGTTCTTGGATCGTCTAGTGTCGACAATATCCGTGTATTGTTTGTACAGCTCGTTCATCTCCTTGCTCACGTCCCTGGCTCTCGATTTCCAGTGCCCGAGAAAACGTTCGGGGATGTAATGCAGTGCCGGAATGATATCGACTGGAGGAGTATTACCTGTCTCCATTACCTTGGACCAGTTCTCCATCAACGCATAAAGTTTCATCATGTGAGGCGTATCTGTTCTTGGTGTACGAATGCCAAACACTTTCGCGAATTAGCAAAACAGTGTCTCATAAAGTGAGAGATCAAGTACTCACGCAAACTCATCACAACCGAGTTACTAAACCGCTTCGGATGCTCCATGTGTTTTCCCGGCATGATCAAAAAATCTCTACACATCTGCACGGCCTCTGCATCAACCAATTTCGTATGCTCGTTCACCACCATGCTCTCCATGAAGTGCTGGTGGATAACTCGTCTGTACGCTCGCCACGTATTGCCGTAATCCATCACGAGAACATGATCGCCACCAGTGATGAGATCATTGCCAACGTATGATGGAGGCCGGTTGCTATAGATGTTTGATTTCTTATCGATCAGGTTCTTGATCAGGCGTCGGTCGGTCAGAACGACCATTGTTCCCGGTCCGAGTTTGAGGGAATATACCCCGCCGTATTTATGTGCCCATTCGGTGAATCTGAGAGGTCAGAAGGGGACTTAGGAACTGGGAGATATATAGTTTACTTGAGATGTGCGTTTTTCAAAGGCATCTGATGAAGATTACCTAGGATTGGAATTGTTGGTGGTCCTAGACCTTGTAAGCTTTTAACTGACTGACTGAGGAATCTTTCGAATCTACCTGGTGGGAAATCGCGGCCTCTCCATCCTACTGTGAGGATCATATATGTGACGCCAACGAGGGCAGCAAGACCAAGAAGAATGAAGACTGCCATTGTTGCGTTGCAAAAGCCAGCAAAGACTACGTCTGCTTAGATGAGGATATTTCGAGACCTGGAGGCTTTTATCCTCGTCTTTCTGTCTCTGTACTACATCCTTGAGTCGGTATCTCGGACATTCAGTTGTATTCCCGCTACAAGAAGCGGTCGAATGCTGATTGGAAGGGGGAATGGACCTGCGGGATGGACATGGCGGGGATGCGGGGTACAATAGTTTGGGCTGCAGAGGAACACTTGGAGATCCTTGCTAAAGGTATATGCTAATAATAAAGACTTGATTGGATTGCCACAGCAGCTGAATACTACATCCCTAAATTACCTAGGTAGCTACTAAAGACTCAAGATCGATTTCATAACGTCATGGAGTTTCTCTTCGGGATTTGTGATGATCCCCTGAGAGCGCCAAGCGACAAATCTGTCCGGCCGCACAAGAACACATCCATCTTCGGCTATCTCCCTCCTCCTTGCCCAGTCAAAGTACACATCCTCATAATCCTGTCTCCAACCGATCGAATAAGCATTGATCTCTACCCCAATCTCCTTTGCTACCTTGCTTGCACTTTCTTTCCATGCTGCTCCGCCAATTCCAGTCAAGAGACAGAACACGCCGTGGCCAGCGAGATCAATGGTAGAGAATTTCTTGCCAGGCATCTTGGTATTCAGCCAGGCGTGTGGTAGTCTGCTCCCGGGATATGTGGTGATTTGATGTTCGAGAACAGGATCGTCTGGAAGAGGTGGCCGTGGCCCTTCGTCTGCTAGATAGATTGCTGATGAGGTGTATCGTTGGTTCATCTCGACGCCAACTCCATGGAATTCATGGGCAGTATTGTCAATGGCCTTTTGGAGTCGTTCACGTCGAACTACACCTTCTGGTGTTGCTTCAGACAGTTCTGCGAAGTGTTTTTGACGTACTTTCAAGGACGGGTCAAGCATTCCAAGTGCTTCCCATACGTGTACATGATCTCGTAGGCCGTCGTTGGCTCGAGTGACAATCGTTGCTCCCACAGGCTGGCGTTCGAGGCAGAAAGAGTCCAGAAGTTCTGGACCAGACTTGCCTTTCATTACGAATGCAATTTTCCAAGCGAGGTTGTATGCATCTTGAATACAAGTGTTGGATCCGAGGCCGTTAATGGGAGGATGGCGATGAACGGCGTCACCAAGACAGAAACTACAAAAATTTAGCTGGGAATTGGAGATTGGAGGGTATAGCCTACATATTGCCCTCTGAATAATGTTCCGCTACAATCTCATTGATGAACCATTTTGAAATTCCAAGTATTTCAACCGGGATCGATTGATCTCCGACAATCCTCTTGACACATTTCACATATTCCTCGTGGGAAGGATTGAAATCTACACCGGCCTCGGGGTGGGGAAACAAAATAAACATCCACCTGACAAGTCAGCATCCTTCGATCGTTGCCAGTGCCAGTTTACACTTACTCATTCCAAGGCTTGACCATACGAACAATGCAAGTCCAATTGAACGAGGGATTCTCTTCATCCGGTCTCATCACCCAATGCAAATTGCCAACTCGATTCTCAACGATGTGCGAGAGGTCAACTTTCACCAATACGTTTATCGCCAGACCTTGACCAGGTTTTTTGATGAGCGGAATCTTCAACTGCCTCAAAACTTGACTCCTGGCTCCGTCACACCCAAATAGATATTTTGATCTTATTTGGTAAACGCTTTTTGTGAGATTATCCTGCAATTTGCTCAGAATTGTACCGTTAGGTTCGTGCTCAAAAGAGAGGAATGTGGTGTCGAATCGGCATGAGAATCCACTGTGAGTTGCATGGCTGACAAGAATAGGTTCGAGGAGAGTCTGAGGAATATCGTAGTGGTTACAAGGACTGGCAGCATCATAGGCACCCTACTAATATCAGAATATATCCTTGGAACTTTGTTTTGTCAAACTCACAGCTCGTGCAGGGTCATTTCCCCAGGAATATATCCTCCCAAACTCTTCCCCAGCCATACTTCGACACCATCTCGTGTGCTGCATAGAATTACGTGTCACTGCAACTTTCAGAAGTTCTTCTTGCAGCCCGATATCTCGCAAACATTCGAGCGCTGCCATGTTTGTGATATGTGCTCTCGGGGTGTCAGCTGTGCTAGGAGTAGCTGCAACCATGATTCCCTTCAAGCCTGGCAGACGTTAGAGACACACTCAAAACTTGCCATCTTCACTTGCCATTTTTACTTACCATGTTGTGTCAAAAAACATGCCAGTCCTGCTCCAGCTGGACCTGCCCCTATGATTAGTAAATCGGTTTCGACCACTGCGGCTGTATGGTTTTCCTCGGGCATAGATGCTCCATTGGTTTTTCCGTTGCTCATATCTTCAGTCATGATTGCGGCAGAGTTTCCGTCTCACGATGAGATCCTCGGGGACGCCGACGACGAAAGCAATATTTTATTATCAGTGACAGTGGCATGATCAAGCTATCTCGAAGCTCATGTGAGATTTACATCAGCGTTTGTCATGCTAATGGTATGGCATTTGTCCGCCATCCGTCCATTTACCATCGGCAGTCAGGAGCTCCTGGGCAAACTTTATTTCCTCACCCCCCCTCCCCCGCATTTCGGACAGTTCCAGGATCATGAGGATCATTCCATGCAGGAATTCTGTCCGTCGCGGGGCATCTTCAGCTTCATCTCACCCGCGATTCCCGCAATATCCGCTCTTACATGCACCAACCCTGCCCACCCCACACGGAAGTCCCACCATGCACCTCCAAGCTGTTGGCCTGCTGCAGTCTTACAAGAGCCAGATGCTTTGGGCAAACGGTCGAAAGAGTGATGGCGGCAATGGAGTTGGCTATATATCGCTGGCTGGTAGATGTCTCCTCTCTCCCCTTCAAACTGCAAAGGACTGATCAACTCTCACTGTGACTCCTTGACCAAGTATAGGGACACTCACTACCAAATCGAAAATTCCTGGATATCAGCCATCATGTCTCCATCAGCTTCGAAGCAGAAGATCAACCTCGTTCGAATCGCACACGTTTACTACATCCACAAGAACCTCGATGCTGCCCATCAATTCCTTCTCGACTTTGGCCTCAGTCCCTGCCAAACGTCCGACGACCGAATATACTATCGTGGGTATGGAACGGAACCCTTTGCAGTGTGCGCATCAAAGGGACTGGAGGACAAGTTTGGGGGAACAGCATTTGTAGTCGAGTCAATGGAAGACTTGGAGCTGGCAACTTCCCTCCCAGGTGCCACCCCAATACACGATTCAGATGCACCCGGAGGCGGGAAAAGGGTGACATTCTACGAGCCAGTTGACAACTGCCCATGGCATTTAGTCTACGGCCAAACACCCGTCGAGGTCGCAGAGACTTTCCCCGAGTTGGCATACAATTTCCCTACCAACAAGAACCGACCTGTAAACAAGACGCAGCGATTCAAGAAAGGACCTGCGCCAATCCATAAGATGGGCCATTTTGGACTTTGTGTGACGGATTACAAGAAGGCATTTGAATTCTACACTACCAATTTCAACTTCAAGCCTACGGAGCTAGTATATGCCCCGGATACAAAGGAGGACATCACCACATTCCTGCATCTGGATCGGGGTTCGGAATGGGTAGACCATCACAGTTTTTTCTTCTTCGAGGGCCCAAAGTTCCACGTTCACCACTCCAGCTTCGAGATCTTCGACTTTGATATCCAGATGCTAGGTCATAACTGGTTGGTAGAGAAGAAGTACGAGAACTGCTGGGGTGTGGGTAGACATGTCATGGGAAGCCAGATCTTTGACTATTGGTTTGATCCCAGTCGATTCATCATGGAGCATTATGTGGATGGAGACTTGGTGAACGACGAAACGCCGATAAACAGAACTCAGGCTGCCCCGGATAATTTGCACGTTTGGGGTAAGTCATCCGTCTCTGACTTTGGAACCATGCTGACACTTCAGGCCCTGATCTCCCACCCACCTTCTTGCAGTGATTCTGGGTCAATGGAGTGTGATGAAAATTTCTTTCCTTTGATTGGTTGGGAGCAGGAGTTGTGGTTTTGGTCCTGGGGGTTGGGGGTTGGCTCAAGGTTTCTGTTGTTCGATCTTAATCAGGCTATCAATTGGTTTTGGGATTATGAAAGCAAAGCCGGACAATATCTAATCGCGAACACCGAAGCAAGGAAATATTTTTTCTATGTTCTGAGAGTTCTAACGTGAGAATCAGATCTCATAATGATGACGAACTTGCTTAGAAGCTCCCTTCGCGTCTTGTATCGTACCTTCGTAAGTGATTTGCTGCAGGAAAGGTGGTGGCGGAGTAAGTAAGCATACCGCGGGGTAATTTCTATTGGCCATTGGGGAGGGTTTACTGTTTTAGTACAGACCGAGAGTCACCGACGCGGATAACTACCCATACCTACCACTCGACCCCGTCCTTATATTCATGCGTCTCCCAGTAATTCGACCGTAATCTCACACAACAGCCTGTTCGATAAAAGAAAATGGACCCAGTGAACAGTTCTCCCGTCCCGTTAAGGCCAACTCTTGCATGCGAGAGATGCAAAAGGTCAGCTGCAAGTAAACCCCTTTATTGCTTGAGCTAATGACTGGAAAGGAGAAAGATCAAATGGCAAGGAGATAAACAATCGAGCAACAGTGTAGTCGCTAAAGCCTTCAAGTGATCGAACCTTACCAAAGTGTCAGGCATGTCTCAAGACATCTCGAGAATGCTCGTACCCGCTCATATCTAACAAACCTGGGCCAAAGCCTGGTCAGATTCCAAACAAGCGGCCCGATATGTAACTACACTGACTTTAGAAGGTGTTCATCAACGTCGGAAAGCAAGGCATTCCCGTCCGACTGAAGATCTTGGAGCGTTATCATTGCATCCTGATGGCCGTCACACTCCTGTGTCTCTTTCCGCCGCGCCGGCTTCTTATGCCTTTGTAGAGCAGAGAGCGGAGAGGTCACCCTCAAGAGGTGTTCCTTTATCTCAGCTGTTGCAACTCTCGCATGAGCCGTTGCATCAACACACGACCGGAGTACCTCGCCAAGGATCTCGAAGCCAAAATCATGACTTGGTTATCGAGAACATCTGCAAAAGCTTCGATATCTCACCTGGAACGTACCAATTGCTGTAAGAAACTTGTTTGATCGTGTGAATTTCAACAGCTGATGATTGCAGGATGGATGCTTATTTTGAGAACATGACTTCATTCTCGCTTTTCCACAGACCTTCATTTGACGCCAAACTTTCCAGCATATCATCTCCTGTCCAATTACAAGCTCTTGTTGCATCCATGTTTAGTTTCTCAGCTCGCTTCATACCGATGCCAAACTCTTCAAGTTCAAGGAGTACCTCTCCACGCCATTTCTACCATCTTGCCGAAAGGTTCACAGACGCTGCCGTAAAAGACTGCGCAGATGAAGTGTTTCCCTTGTGTCTTTTGCAATCCCTAATTCTTATCAACTTCCAGCAACTAATAGAAGGCGTTCGAGGTCGTGCATGGCGATCTATTGGGACTTGTGTACGGATCGCATATGAATTGCAGTTGCACTTAGTCGACAAGCCTTCAACAAACAACCGGAACTGCCCAGACACTTCATTGGATGAAGAAAAGCGTCGTGCATGGTGGGCTATTTGGGAATTTGATGTGTTTGCAAGCACGATCCGCCGCCTCCCGACTGCAATCGATTGGAAGGAGAACGAAACTTGGCTTCCTATCGACGATGAACTATGGTTTGCAAATAGCTGTGTGCAAAGCTGCAAACTTGATCCCGATCCAGCGGCGGCCTGGAAACAGCTCCAGAACAGTGGCAATAAAAGTGCAAAAGCTTGGTTCGTGGTCACTAATGCTTTGATGCGATGTGCACATCTTCTCTCGTACCCGCACGCATACTCCGCATCTTCATCGGTTGAGGCTGGTGAAATTCCACCGGGTCTTGATGTTCTCGCAAATTCTCTCTACTGCCTGTCAGCTGCTCTTCCGACCGAGCTGGTCTACCAGGGCGAGTTTCTCAAGTTCTCGCCCGGATCCCTTCACACAGATAGTTCAAAACACGGCATCCATGTCATGACTCAACTCTCACGCTTCATGATCAACCACTATCAAGTCTTCGACAGCACGGCCAGGAAACTTGGAGAAAAGGCATCTCCTACCAATTCAGCGGTCTTGACCTCCCTCGACCAGGTAGCCTGGAACCATTACTTGAACGCCGCTTCTGAGATCGTTAGTCTGATCAGAAATTGCCCACCGAGCCATGTTCAATATGTGAATCCCTTCCTCGCAAGTACCATTTGGTTAGCCGCTGCTGCTCAAGTGGCTTCTAAGAGCTTTGGTTCTGCACTTGTGAACAGCCGTGTCGCCGATTCGAATCTGGACGTCTTTCAAACGAACTTGAATAGCTCTGTCTCTTTCTGGGGCGTCTCTGATACACTCAAGATCAAACTAGGAATCCTAGAGAGCAAGTTGAAGAGCTTTACGGAGAACGACAAATCAGGTTTTGGTCCAAGTTCTCAACGCCTACCTCTAGACCGAGTTCCTAATAGACCTGAAGAGGTTTCAGTTCAAGGCTCCCATAGCCTGGTACCAAATGAGAGACCTACAAACACATGGATGGACGGAAATGAGCAGTACGTTCACAACATGTGGGCGGATTCTCGATTCGATCTCCCCAACTCATCTTTAGTAGATATGAATTTGAATCTATGGGGGTGGGGGATTGATGAGCTGATGACTTATGGCGGCATTGAATAGAGTGTGTACTCGAACTTTGGCTACAGGGACTGCCGGAAATCTTACCATACGAGAACAGAGGAGCGGTGCATTTCCAATCACTACACATCCATTTGAAGGACAAAGACGGAGGAATTCAATTTTTAGTCAACAGCATGGGCGGGTGAATTGCAATGTGGGGTAATCACAAACTACAGTACCCCGCCCCTCCACTCAGCCCTCCTCGGCCCATCACTTAGCCATATGTCCACAACACCCAGCTGCGGATATTGCGGACATCCCCAGCAGACCTAGTTCTTACTCCTCTTGGTCCCTGCAGACATCATCATGGATTGATCTTTTTATTTCAGGAGCTTGTACACCTTCTTCACGTTCAACAACCAAGCTTCTCGGGATCCAGAACCAAGTCATCATGACCATCAAAAGATTCATCCGCTTTGAGGATGAGAGCAAGACTATCCAATATGGAGAACCTTCATATTTGGACGTCAAGGAAAGTCTAACAGGAAAGTCTGTTGACGTCCTCTCCGGAGATCCATATGGTGGTTTCACCAAAACCGGAAAGCAAGCAATCGTCAGAACAGTGAGCTTTCCCTTCCAATACACAGAACTCTGCAATTCACACGACTGACCACCACAGCTCTTGTCTCCTTTGGAATCAACACCAATCTTTGAGTGCATCGGTCTGAACTATGCTCATCATGCCAAAGAAGCAAATGTAAGTCTCGAAGACTTTCATTTTCGAAATCGAGCTAACCATTGACAGCTCACGCCTCCCTCATACCCAGTGGTCTTCACCAAACCCGCCGACGCCTTAGCAGGACCCTACGAAGATATTCCCATTCATCCAGAAGCACAATCGCAGCTGGACTACGAAGGCGAGCTGACCGTCATCATCTCTCGAGATGGCAAAAACATTCCCGAGTCGGAGGCCCTCTCCTACGTCCTAGGCTACACGGCTGGAAACGACATCTCAGCTCGCAATTTCCAGATCCCAGCTTCCATTAGTGGAAATCAATTTGGCTATGCCAAATCTTTTGACAAATTCGCACCAATTGGCCCCTGTGTATTGCTTGCCGAAGGCGTTGATCCACAAAATTTGACGTATGCGACTAAAGTTAATGGTGAGGTGCGACAGAAGACTAGTACAGATGACATGATCTGGACTATCAAGCAGATCATTGTGCATTTGAGTCGAGGAACGACGTTGAGGAAGGGAACGGCAATTATGACAGGTACGCCGAGTGGAGTAGCTCTGTTCATGGAGCCAAAGGGGTTTTTGAAGGATGGTGATGTTGTTGAGGTTGACATCGAGGGCATTGGGGCTTTGAGGAATACGATCGCTTTTGAGAAGTAATGCATGCCTTGGAGTCATGGATAGAGATCGTTGGTCAAGCTTGAATTGGCAGCGTGGAAATCTAATTCTTGATTGACACCTTTCGGCTGTCTCCTTCTCATTCTATTCCTACTGATTATCATTACTTACTTAGCTTCTCAGCAATTTTTGATACCCTCCAACTATGACGCCGAATTTCCCTCTTCCAAAAAAAAAAAAAAAAAAAATACCACGGATCGATCCCTAGTACACCAACTCCACCGCTCTCACAGTCTCTCAATCCAAACCCTCTTATCCTCCCAGTGTTCCCTCCACCCGACAGCAGCACACAACCTAGGCAAAGCCCGAAAGTCCTCCCACGGGATATTCGCTAACTCGACAACCTCCATTGGACCCGTTTGCGAGCCGAGTAACACCGATTGTTTGATCTGGCCCTGCTCTTCAGCCGATATCGAACTTAGATTCAGATACAGCAGAGTAGATGCCCGTAACTGCCTCCTATCTTCTGACAACACCACGGAATCCAAACGATGGCGTAGTTGACAAAGTGCAATAGCATTCCTCATCGGCTCTAAGATTGCTTCGTGTTTGGCTTCTTCCTTCGTCGCTTCCTGGAGGGGGAACGAGCGATATTCGTCTTGAAAGTCGTATGTAGGCTTTAGAAGCATGTGCTCGATATCGTACATGTCGAGATTTCGTCCAACGCTTAACTCCTCTAGCTGCCTACATATTCTTTGGAGATGTGGAATGTTGCTTGGTCCCATGTTCGACATGCTGAGGTCAAGAGAGCGGAGAGTTCGCGGTGCTTGTGAAAGGAAGGTGTTGATCTGTCTTTCACTCAGTGGTGCTCCGTCGGCGATATAGCCTGCTTTGAGAACCTCTAGCGAGTCTTTCACTGCTGGGTGGAAAGTCAAGAAAGTGACGAGCCCGTCCAGATCTAGGTCTCGGCAACCCCAGATGTTGAGATGTGTCAGTTTCGCCGATGTTGGAATCGATGATAGAGCTTCCACTGTCACACAGGTCCTGCTTACATCCAAGACTCTTAATTTCCTCATCCGTGGGAGGAGAGATTCCAGGACTCCGGGGATGTGCAAACCTCCAGCTCCGGATGTATCGGTGAACTTCAAACTTCTGATTGAGCTTGACAGTTCATCCGGCAAGGAATCAAATGCACCTCTCAGCATCTGCGTCTTCTCGTTCAATTGGTTGATGTCCAGAGTGAGTGATTCCAGATCCGGCAGTCCAAACAACAGCTTGTGCAGCATCCTGGCGTCTTTGACATGAGTGAGTGATAAACGAAGATCTCGAAGTCGAGGAAGGCGGGAAATCTTGTAATGGGTGAGGTTGTAGCCGCAAAGAGCAGATCGAGTGATATCAAATGTCCGAACCAAAGTACTCAAGTCGGGGTTCTGTTCTAGAGTGTCGAAAAATCGGGTGATTGATGAGACCTTTGGAGTTCGGATGTTGGGGTTCCTGTACATCAGGAACAAGGCAATGTCATGAAATCGATGAGAGATTTGAAGGCATGATAGCAGGCTGCTTGGCCGACTGGAGCTGTCACCTGAAAATTGTTAGAAATAATCCGGTATAGGACTGAATTTACATACCTGGTAGTGCATGAGGAATATCCCACCCTTTTCTGGTTGTTGGTGCGGCGACGTAGAGGAGGATTCTGTTCAACAGTTCTGTGGGAAGACGTTCGAGGGGAGATGAGCCGACAGCATGAGATGGCGCTCCTTTTACGCTTGATACCCAGTCCATGAAAGATAGTGAAGCCATGATGAGACTGGGCTTGATGTTGAGGAGAAGAAGAACGATCAAACAATAAGAAGGTATTGCGTCAAGAACAAGAACGATTGAACACCAAAACTCACTGCTTTTCAAAGACCTTTCTTTTGTTGACTCTCGGAGCCAATTCCAATCCAGGAGCCCTCGTAATATATGGGAAACTTCCCTCACGATGCATCTAGAACCATGCCTCACCGTTTGATGACTGACTGACTGACTGGACTCGCCATCCTCGTCATCACGACATGAGTGAAACAAATTTGCCTGGATCCGTGCCTGCAACCCTCGACACAATTCTTGTTCCAAGCCCAAGGAACATCCAATCGCCTTACCCACTTCCCCAGCTATTATAAATCGTGCACCGGATTTACTCACATCTCAAAATGCCCTCATCTCGTCTCATCACGACATGCCAGCCAACTACGCCAAGTTCCCCGCCATCCAATCACCCCCCGCACTTTTATAAATCGTGCGTGTATTGACTAAACTTCACACCTCGTGCTGAGCTGCCCTGGCACTGTATTACCCCATAGTCCAAGGAGTTTGGTCGGTATTACCCCATAGTATTGAGCCTTTTCAAACTGTGTTCGGAGTTACGTAACGAAAGCCTATTGTTGGAGATGCCGGCCCAGCCGCCAAGATTGTCTGCGAGGCACGTGGCGGTGGGTCGCATGGACATAGGGGCTGGCCATGGAGGCGAGCCATGAATCGTCATGGAAAAGAATATTTGCAGAAAGAGCGGAATTCAGGCGTTACGAAGAACCCGACGTTGAAGAATAATCAATTCTTCCATGCGTACCAGGTAGCTTGGGCCCAACGAGCCGAGACCCTCGGAAAACACAACACTCGACTTCAAGCAACAAACAAATTCACCAATGAGTCTGAACACAATGGGGTGCAAATACTTGGGCTCATAGCCACCTATTGATTACAGGTCTATAGAAATACATTTTCTGAACAACTGGTACACTTCAGCCTTTTCTTCGTCGCTTCGCAGTTCCTGTGTTTCCCACATGTGAATCTCCATCACCAGCCAGTTCATCAGCATCGTCGTCTTCTGCTGCTTGTCTGACTGTGGAACTCTCCCTCATCTCTTCGCTTCTTCTTTCGGCACTCCTGAGACTCCCAACAACCTTCTCGACATCCGCAAACATAGCTTTCGTATCCTTGACGATTCCATCCACATCAAATTCGTAGCCAATAACATCCCCCTTATCCTTCCCATTCTCGTGAAATCTTCTACCAAGTCCCCGGTCTGGGTCGGCATTGAACATGATGGCATTTGCAAACATCCGCATCAATTCCTTCTCGAGCTGAGCATAATTGATGATGCCTTTGGGCGGGATGAGATCTTCAGAAATGGGAAGCAAAACACTTGATGCAGCGGGGTTGGCATTCAGACTTGGATCTTCAGCGACAACTGCGGTTGCGGCGCGAGAACCAGCCAAAATTGCTGATCGAATAGACTTCAGATCCTGAGGTCGAAGAATGAGATTTTTGTAACCGGGTGCATCTCGCTCCTTGACTGGAAACGAAAATGTGCTTGCATTTTTGTGTCCTGCAATGGATTCCAAGGCAGATGAGGAGATCTTGGGGAACGCCTTTGTCCAAAGAACAAGGGTCGGCGGATTCGACGGTCTGGCTTCGATAGGTGCAAATGGAATGCTAGATGCCCGCTTTCTCTTCATTGATTTCGCAGGTGAAGGGCCTGCTCGAGAATGTCGAGGCAGCTCGTCGGCAGTAGTATCACCAGCATCATCGATTCCGATGGGTGTCGCAACTTCTTGCTTCACATTTCGGTTGATGTTATCGTTGTCCAAAGACAATTCATCTGCGTGAGACATGACGGATTGACTTCTATGCGAACCTGCAATAACTGACGATGCCGTACTGCCTGCTCGACCACGATGACCAGCCAGGGAAATTTTGGATTTGGGCTGCTTTTTCTTGGGTTGCTCCACTGACTGTAATGGTTTTGCAGGCTCTAGTTTCTTTGGCGTTTTCTTTTTGGGGCTCTTCTTCTCGGGTGGCTTGGCTGGATGTAGGATAGGACTCAGTGGCTCCATTTTTGGGGGGTCGAAGGGCACGAGAGTTTTGGGAGTAGAACCCGAAGGATTTGGTGTCCATACTGTTCCACTTCCAGTACTATGCCGGGGTAATCCACGAGAGAATGGGGTCTGAGGAAGAATGGAAGGCCTGCGCTCAAGACCAGCATTGTAAGGAGAGTTGTAAGTTTTGGGCTGTTGCTGAGCGATGTTGGGTTGCTGGAAGGGCGTACGATGGGTTTGCTGCGGTTGAAACTGCTGGGGACCCGGGAAAGGTCCGTATTGCGGATTGAACGGAATAGGTCCATTCGCGGAGGGCGATCTTTGGTGAGGTGTGTATTGGGCACCAGGTGGAGGAGCTTGCATTATTGGGGTTCCCGGATACATTTGGGGTGCTTGCTGCATCATAGGGGAGCCATGAGGGGGAGGATATTGCATCATGGGAGGTCCATGAGGAAGTCCTTGCTGCATCATTGGGGATCCGTGAGGGCCTTGTTGCATCAGAGGAGATCCAGAATGAGCACGGTGTTGACCCGCAGCATCTGCTAATGCATCAAGAGGCAAAGCAGGAGAGCTGGGCGGTCTGTGGATGCCATTCGAAGGAGGCATAGCAATTTGTTTAGGATGTTGATTGACTGGGGATGATGGTACATGTGGTTGAGGAGGAGGGACCCCGTGAGGACTAGAGAATGGTCTCGATTGATGGGATTGAGGCATCGGTTGAGATTGCGGGGGATACTGATTGTATGGAACGTTGTGAGGTGACTGGAAACTGGACTGTGAAAGAGTCTCCCATTGCTTGTAGCCAGCTGGGGGTTGGCTAGAGTGCATGGTAGATTGGGCATGGTGAGGAGGCTGGCCTTGGCCAAATCCTGGTTGAACTTGTTGTCTTTGATCCGGTTGAAAGCCCTGAAGAGGAGAAGGCCCATGCGGTCCAATGCTCCCCGTTCTTGGAAGAGGGGGAGGGAAGCCCTGAGTTCGAGCTGGCTCTGGAATTCTTGAAGAGACTGGCGTTGAATCTTTGTTGTTTGGGACATTGCTGATAGCCAGGGCTTCGGGCTTTGGAGATGGTAGAGGGGAGTTTGGTTTGGATGGAAGCTTCATAGACTCTGGCCTACTTTCCTGAGGCAAAATCACCTGTACTCCATTCGTCTTTGGTGCTTCCGTAGCCATCCCATTCACGGCTTTGTCTTCCTCCAATATCTTGTCATCCCATTCTCCCCTCTCGATCTCCCGAATCTCTTCCTGGATTGCAGCATATCTCCTCTCGTCTTCTTGAATCGCCTTCACCATAAAGTCTCGATATCGCGCGTAGAGGCGATCTACTAACGAAGGTAACTTCTCCTTGTATTCCTGCGCATCCTTGATTGATGGAAGGGGAGGTGTTGGAAGCTTTCGTTTCTTTGACGTGTGGTCATCCTGAACCTCCTCTTCCGCCCTTATTTCATCGCGCAGTAGCTGCAGATATAGTTGTCGCAGAGCTTCAGAACTCAATCTCTGCGCGTCGTACGTCTCCGCGTCCTTGATCAGGTTATTGTTCGTGAGAAGGCTCGAGATCCGGTCGAAATCTTGCTCTCCCGTGCCGTATGCGACCAACGTTTGGAATAGTAATAGACATTCTAATGGCGTATAGGTCGCTACCGTGGAATTCATGCCCCACTGACCTCGCCAGCGCCCGAGGAAGTTGTCGCCGCTGGAAGACAAGAGATGGATGGGAGCCACGACGAGGAGGACCTGTGGCTGTGAGGATATGGAGGCGGCTGGGAGCGCAGAGAGCTTACAAAGAGGCAGTAATAGGACCAGTAAGGAGTTCAGATCGCGATTTAATAGCTGTCATGGGGGTGGGTGATGGTGTTGAGTCGTTGTCGCAATCGATGATGCTATTCGGAATTGTTTTCGAAGAATCGAAGGTGTCACGTGTCCAGAGTTCTTCACATGGAGGCGACGAAATTGGGGGAAGGCTCGCGAATTTCCACTTTCACCTCTAATGAGCCTTATGGGATCAGTTGGAGATTCGGAGCGGTTGTGTTAAATATAACGTACTAGAGTTGCGACTCTGTATAGGGGTTGGCATAAATCTTCTCTGCAATCTTTCGATGTTGATGTTCAATCGCTATTTGCGTGTAGGGACTTGCCGCTTTCCCATGAGAGACTTCCCAACCTTTCCGTTGGAAATCTATCAGGATATTCTACTTGGTGCAGGGGCTCGCATGGTCACATTTAGCGTTTTCTTTTGTCGATTCGATTGACAAACTTGCTTGGACAGATTTTTCTTTTTTCCTTATTGGACGTTTCATCCAACCACTTTGTCCTTTCATGGCATACCTCTGCCCTATCCAAGTCACACGCTTTTGAATGCTTTACATATTCGAAGGCTTTATTCAGCTCGCTAGTATCTCGTATTGCATCTTGGTAACATTTTGAATTTCGCCTTCTCTGAATTACCTCGGATTCTGGGTTGTTGTTTTGGCTCATGTAGATGCATTAATCTGCATTCATGGAGGCTTAATAACACAGCCCAGCTACCCAGGGAACATTCGATATAAAAGAGCTATGATAGCATTATCTGTTCTTATTACTTGTTTCGCATTTTTAAATACTTAGCTATGATTCAGCCAACCAAACATCTGATGTTACCGCAAGAATTTAGTCTTGCATAGTAATATAGGTCTCCTCTTCTAGTCGAAGAAAGTTGGGCCCCCAACCGCATGTATTGGCACTCACAATAGCCACTTTTCTTTCTATAGAAGTCAAAGTTCTCAGATCTTGTAACTCATTTCAGATATCTCATGTCGCTCTCTAGAGCCGAGAGCTGGATTGCCTTGATCACTTGGGGCCAAGTCAACAGATTTCCTCACCAGAAACCATCGTGATATTCCAGCAAACTGACCACTTGTTACTTTTCCACTTTCTTTACCCCTTGGATTCACCTGTCATTAGATACTGTTCAATTTTGTACCACTAACTATTAGATAATTCATGAACGACTCATAATCGTCTTCGTAGAGAGAAAGTCAAGTGCTTCGTGAACTGATTTTCGGGCAGCGAGATGGTCACCACAACAACTAAAAATTGGCCAACATCATTTGATTAAAACTCAACACGATGCCTCAGATGACACTTCCTATGCCCCCCAAACTAGTCTACTTCACAAGAACAAGAATATTCAGCTTCAAGAACGAAATTCAGAGACAATCACGTGTTTATGTGCCGAGGCTAATTTTCCATGTGTACCAGATCACAAAACGGGTAACTACAGTACCTACACACTACTTACCCTCAGACCAAACTAGGCTCGATATCAAGATAAATATATCTTCTCCCTATCATGCCCATACGCCCCCCAATCTCCCCCTTCAAAAACACAGCCTCGTCATGAACGATTCATGCCACTACTCGTGCCTCAATCACCAGGCCGGATGCGGATCGTCATGCTTGCCCCATCAAGCCCAAGCCATTTCGCGTATCAGATTGCAGGCATGAGGTGGTCAAATTGCGGCCATGCCCCTTTGTGCTGGAGTCTCCGCATGATATCCCTAATATCTTCTGACGGCCGCTGCAAAAACATAGGCAGCTCCCTTCATGATTCCTTCCAGATTTGGACCTTCAGCCTATTCAGCTCCAAGCAGAAGGGGAAAGAACGAGGAGGCCGAAACACCACGCGGACACTAAGTAGCCGGAGAGAGCCCCCCTTTATTATTCTGCAATTTAGCTTTTGAAGATCCGCATACTTTATTTACAGCACACACCTACCTACCTACTTACCTACCTACCTATACTGGGCCTCCTCTCCAGAAACCCGACCTTCCTACGATCCTCACATCTTCCTCCTCGTCCCCTTCTACGCCCCTCCTCTCCCACCCCTACTCCACTCTCTCTATACCCTATTTATCATGTCGGACGATGAGTTGGATCGGGAGTGGAAGCCCAGCAACAGACCGCAATCGTGAGTACACACACTCCTTGTCTGCATCTTGCGTGCACTTGCGCAGTGCTGATAGCTTTAGAACTATGGCCAAGTCATTCTCTCTTGCCCTCAACGACCTCTTCAAGATAGACAACAGCATTGCGGACTTGGATGCAGCTGTGTCCGAGAAGTGCGACACCTCCCACCCCTCTGCGACACCTCTGCTGACCCGTCCAACAGGAAGAAAGCCGTCTCGACCCAAACCTCCGAACTCGAAGCCCTTGAAGCCAGATTGAAAGCAACCGAGGAGAGACTGAAGCTCGCAGCCACAGGGAGCCCCCAGGGGAAATCTTCTGGAAGATCTAGTCCGCGACAACGTGTGCCGCTAGGGGATACATTCAAAGAACACCCTACAAGCCCACTGTCCGCAGAATTCAGACCGAAGGATGGCAGATATGCGCCAGGAGATCTACCCCCGACTCCAGGACCCAGCGAAGGTGAATCCGATTCCGAATATGTCCTTGTTGAACGCAGGACCAGTGCTGACAAGAGGGAAGATGGAGATGTTCCGCAACAGAAGTGATCGATTGCTGCATTATTTTCGGAGTACGGTGAATTTGGGCGGTCTTGCACACACTCGTTGGATAATGGGTCGCATTGTATATACCACTGATTGCAATAGATGCTTTCAAATTTGTTGAAGGGGGTTTGCGATTACCCCGCGTTGTGCGGCTTATACCACGAGTCGATTTCAATTCCACGAATATTCTCTTCTACAAGCGGCGATGCTGCAGACTGATTCTTCCACATGATAATGGCCCTGGCTATTGCATTTTGGGGGGGGGGGGGCC
>JAFJYG010000335.1:0-51099 GCA_017366145.1 Cadophora sp. M221 | reverse complement strand
CCTTTCGTTGGTCTGGGGCCATTCTTCTCAGACTGGGAAGTCTGCTTTCTCAAGCTTTGACTGTGGTCCATGTCTAGAACATAGATATGACCTCAAACTAGAACCCACAATTTCACCAAGCTTTAAAAGAACGGGTAGGAGTCGTCGCAGTTTGTGAAGAAGTGATATGTGTTGAGAATCCCGCTAGACAAGCCGAGTCTCCCAATACTGGAGATAGTTAACAGTGAATAGAAAGGCGTCGACTTCTTCAAGCTAACTAAACGGTGAAATGGCAATACACCGGGTTTCTGAACGATCCAAATGGAACTGTAAAGCTGGTGAAGTCAAGATAAGAAATTGATAATGGGTTGGTGGCAGTGCATGTGGCCGATCACGGGCCGAACCCAGCGCACTCCAACAGGGCTGCGATATCCAGTCAGAATCTGCATTTAGTCAGCACCTCAAGAGCTAGCTGCACTTGGAAGGTCGATGGAGAAAACAATTACAGGCTTTGAAGCATTGAGAATAACTCAATCCTACGGGAAATGCATTCATTGATCTGGATAAGTTGACTGTAAAGGGTTGCGAATTCCTGGATCTTGCGATCTTACAGTCGTAATGAGTCAATCGGCTCGATTTGTCCGGAACAAATCCTGTGACATGGCCATAGAAATTTATATCCCATGCTGAGCTATTGTGCTTTACTTCTAGATATTCAAGATCAATCGGGGTGTTTGATGCTTTAATTTTTGTCATTTATACCATCAAAATGGCAGGAATTCATGAAGTCCACATCGAAGAATTGGCCAAGAAAAATGTTTCAGCATCATCCAAGCTGTCCCTTTCTGCCCAATTTTACTATTCTCCCGAGACATACGAGCTAGAACGACGGGCCATATTCTCCCGACAATGGATCTTGATATCCCACTCCGCTAGGTACAAAAACACAGGAGACTTCGTGCAATATGAAATGGCCGGATTCAACTTCGTCGTGTTGAAGAACAAGACTGGAGAAATCGTGGCGTTTCATAACATTTGTCGGTAATTAACGATGGGTTTCCCAGTTGAAGATCGGAAGCTGATGAATGCATAGCCATCGTGCCTTCCCACTTGTCACAAAACAATCTGGTCATGCCTATGTACTTTCATGCAAATATCATGGTTGGACGTACAATCTTAGTGGGCAGCTTGTAAAGGCACCACGGTTCACACCGGACTCCGTAGCAGGCTTCGAAACCTCCCAAATCAAACTGTTTTCTATTCACGCCCATGTGGATAGGAATGGCTTCGTTTATGTCAATCTTGATGCAAGCGAGGAGCCGGTGGTATCGTGGGAAGATCAATACGGGGACATGGATCAGCAGAAAGCACTCGTTGAGTCCGGAATCGATTGGACAAAAGTCGAACATGACTTCACTTGGACGGCTGAAGGAAATTTCAACTGGAAGCTAATGCAGGACAATTACAACGAAGTATATGAACCCATGCCGGCCGATGTTCTATCCATCTGATCCTACGCAGTGTTACCATTGCTTGACAGCGCACCCTGCTGTTGCGAAGACCACGAATCTAGATACGTGAGCGTCATTCCCCCACTGGAATATATATACTTACTCATTTGAGGTATTTCGTGGCCCCTTCTCCTGAGCCAACTGCGTATATTTCACACTTCAACGAACCCAAAGTCACAACACTTTCCGAGTTCGACGAGACACGGTTTCACGGCCGATCAGCAACACATGTCTTTCCCATCGGCCACTTCAGTCCAAACCCCGGTCCGTCTAATCCGACTACCTCTCTTGCTCTCAGTGACAGCGACACTAATTCCTCCTCTAGGAACGGGATTCATGCATCTCATGAGAAGCATGCCGACATCGCCAACCACAACCCGACAGGAGTACGATGTCTACAAACTTCATACCCCAGCAGCCACACCCGACTTGCACGATTCCATGGCAAAGTTCTACAAACAAGTTACAGCTGAGGACGTCGAGCTGTGTAATCTTGCTCAGCAGAACTTACAGCGCGGTATCTATACAAGCGGTCTTTGTGAGTCTGGTTCCCCAGCGTGATTGAGTGTTTTGGAGTAAACTGATGACTTGGGATCTTCCAGTACATCCGTTCCATGAAGAGGGCGTCATGGCGTTTCAAGATACTGTGAGGCGTGTATTGAGCGAGCATGTGAAGCGTGAGGAGCAAGCCGGGAAGAAGATCTCGCCGGCTGAGAGAGAGCGAGGTACGAGCTCTAGAAGCGATGGGATAGAGTCGAAAATCTTGAAGTGTGCCCTACTGCAGAGCAAAGACCTCTCGTGGTAATTTCGAAAACTTGATTAGAACCCAGCATTGCATCTTTCTATCTCATCCATTCTCCGCCATCTTTGTCTTCACCACCATTCCAATATCGTTGTCTCCTATCAAGAAATGGCCGCCCGAGAACCAAGTTGCGAATGTCATGCTCGTATACGAAGCACCTGACATTGAATGGTGGTTTATGCGATGAACTCCCCGCACTCCATTGGAAAGTGACTTCCCCGCTACTCTTTATCTTCTCTCCATTTGGAAATGCAATGGTGACTGCTTGACTTGCATCCTCGTCCGCAGCATTATGGGGTTCAATCACCAAGCCTAGACGAGCTGCATGTGCAATAGAAATCAGATTCTGTGGACATTCTGGATCTAGATTTGCTGTTGTGGGGATTCTCTCGCCGTTGGCAGCTATGAAGCCAGGTTCGCTGCGCATACTCCCGCTTCCATTGAAACATTGCAGATAACTGGAAGTAGGCTTCACTGATGAGTAATGTGTCTGTTTTGCTTTGGCTGATACCACTGCTGCCTCGCTGGGAACTGGAGGTGTTGGATCTGGCTGAGGAGGCAAGGTTGAAATTCGCTGCCGCCTGCGTCTCAAACTTGGAGCTTGGGATACTGGTTGAAGTGGCGGCATGCGATTATGATTTTCTTCATTCGTGATGCTGTCTTGCTCATTTCGAACTCGCAAAGGCTTTGGATTCAGAGTAACGGAAGGAATAGACGATCTTTTTTGGCTAGGTCCGTTTGAAGGAATCGAGCTTTCGGAGTTGGTTGCCGGAGCGCTCGATGCAGCTGTGCTGGTGCTGGTGGCGGAAACGTAACTTCTCCCAGCCCTAGAAGAAGTCGCGGGTGATGATGGCGATATGTCGTTAGACCAAGGTACTTGTTCATGGGCTACCATACTGGAACCAAGATCGATGAGAAGTTCCTGCAACCGGCAGGGCTTGGGACGTCTCCGTTGCGGCCTTTCCACGGCCTTCATCTCTCGGTCCCATCGTCTCTCCTCACTTTGTTGTAAAATAGCGATTGTTTGAATATGAATCTTGACTTCCTTCTTTAGCTGTGCACTGTAGTTTGTCAGGTTCCTGCGCCATTGGAAGAACAAGCGGCAAACCCACATTTCCTCCAGCTTGTCTTGGATAAAACTCTCAGGAAGATCCCCATCCAGCTGGCTGATACCTACATGTATGGCAATCAACGTGACTATAAGCTGGAGGTTTGATTTCAAAGACTCCATCTCGGGGCGTAGTGCTAACACATCCGTCTTCTTGAAAACCCACTTTACATGCGTGACCAGCTTGCGCTTGCTCTGAAGTGACGCTGCGGTGTCCCACACCTCATCCATTCGTTTCCCTATCAACTTGGACGATTTCGCTAGATGTCTCATAACTTCCTCCCGCTGAAGGTACTGGTACATTTCGCTCGATGGCTTCAGCTTTGTACACAGTCGGTTTACGGATCGGAGGCCCAGTTCCACTGATGTGTTGAAGAGTCGCATATCGTGAGCAAATATTTCGATCTCATCCGCCGCAGCGTTCACTTGTCTGGCCATTCCGTACATGCGTTTCGATATTTTCAGAGCTGTTGATGCCGCTGCAGTGATGGCTATCACACTCGCTGCCAAACCGGCGATTTCAGCCATCGTTTTTGTTTGAGTCAAATCAATTGAGTGATTAGTGAGTGATGGCAAAGTGATAGCCTATCGATACTACAAAATCAACAGAGAATAGATTGAAGCTCCTGGGGTTTTATCACAAGAGATGGCCAAGAGAGTTTCTTCAGAAGACTTCTGCAACATTCCATACATCTGCAGCAAACAGCTCATAACTCGACAAGGCTCTCAGCAAGGCGCAACATCGCAGCCCACCCCACACCTCGCCTGACCACTAGATTCAGCACCCTGCATACACAATACTGTAACCCCTCATACCCACGAATCAGTACAAGAATGGACATTGAAATGCATGTAAAAGTGCCGCACCTCCACATTCGCCAACCAGAGTCTACACTGTAGCCGGGCGATGTTATGCTGCACTGTTTTGTATCGTCGACCAATCCTACACTGCAGGGCAAAATTGACGAACCATCGTTATATGCAGCACACCTTCGCGTAGACCCGGTGTGCAGAACTACTGACCGAGTAGTGTACGGTTCGAACCGCAATGTGGCTATAGAGCAGTGCAGAGCATGGGGAAGTATGCGTTGCCATTAAGGTACTGTACTGTACTGGGAAAATGATAATTCTTACCACCGAAGAAAGTAATGAAGCAATGGTGGAACGCGAGAACGCGGCCTGTGTTTGAATTTCCTCGATTGTCAAGTATTAGCTCTCGCCTAGCTATTGCATCTGAATCCAGACGGTTCATTGTGATCGTCCATGATATGCCTGGGCATAAAAGGTCTGAATACAAGTGGTTTGGAAAACACCCGTCTAGGTATACATCCGGATCTTGGTCTTAGCACCCTTCTTCCCCTTTCCATCATATAACGACTATCTGATATCCAGGTATGCTGCCCGCATAGTTTTATCTTATCATACATATTCACACAAACGCCATCCCTAAACGCCTCCCCCATCCACAGCTTCATTCCGACTCATACTCAGAGCCGTCATCATCATCGATGACTTGTCCCTGGGTTGGCGACTTGTAATTGATGGCTGTGCTCCTCGCAGTTTTGTCGCGATTCTCCTCACTCCCATCGTCTGCGCTATCACGACCATTGTGTCTTTTCTTCTTGTCCTTGGACTCACGCTCCATAGCTTCAGCCTCAGCCGCCAAAGCCGCATCGAAAGCCGCTCCCGCCTCGCCTGCCACAATCAAGCCCATCATCTTCTTCTTCTCATACTCATCAATGGATTCCTGGCCGACATTTCCAGCGGGCTCCCAGGATAATGGCCAGTCGCCAACCCATCTGATCAAGTAGTACGTGATTACATGCTTGATTTTCTTTCCCACGCTGTAATGTGTCTCATCAAGAATAGCGTCGACTTCATATTCCTCTTCTCCAAGCTCGTCCTCCTCGTCGCCAACATCTGGAGCAGGTGCCTTCAGCGATGATGAAGTAACCTCTTTTTTCTTCTTAGCCATCGACGAGTATTGCTTGAAAGGGCGCGATTCCTTAGACGGCGTCTTGCTTCTACTTTTCTTTCTCTCGAGAGCGTCGTAAATCTTTCCCGCCTCCAGGCTAGAAGTAGTAGCAACCGACTCGTTACGGATAGAGCGTCTCTGGCGTTTGGCTTCATTGGCGCCTGTAGATACGGAAGCGCTTCGACTAAGGGAATCGCGGAGTTGTCTTGACGAGCTTCTAGTATCTCTTGGGGTTGGCGAGAAGGCTTTCTTCTTTCCCTTGCCAACCGATGACGGCTCTGGAGATGGAGATTGGGAGACATTGATGTTGAGCCTGGATCGGGGGCGTGATTGCATGGTGCTATTTAGCTGCGCCTCAATGGCGATATCTGTTGGTAATTCCTCGTCCTCCTCACTCTCCTCAGACTCTACCATATCGGCAAGACCGCGTTGCTTTGAAGGTGATGATAGAGTCGGTCGTTGTGGCGAGGAGAACACCGGCTCTGGCTCCTCAATAGATTTCTGAGCAACACGAGATGTCGGTCCTACCATAACCCTCGGTCTCGAGCTCTTAACAGCGCCATTGTCATCATATGCCTCCACGAGGGCATGCTTCCGCTTCCTGCCAGGCTTGCCCTTCTGCTTTGGCCCACTAACGTCACGTGCCTCAGAAACATTCTTAGCACCCTTCGATGACTTCCCATTTCCCATTCGCCCTTCACGTCTGAGAGTTTCCTGGAACTCAAACTCCTCGAACGTACGTGGTGAAACATAGTTGAGGATATTTTCTGGCGCAACGCTCATGCGGAGATAGGGTGTATGCTCCCAGGAAACAACATATCGGGGGTGATGATTGACATCGAAGCTCGCAACGATGAGACCGTCTTTGTCGTGGGAGGGCATGATCGATATTGGCGCAAGAGGTGGTCCGGAGTTGGGTATGTATTTCGGTCGTTCGGCAACGACGAAGTCGAATTCGTTCTTCTCAGGTGGAATCTGGATGAGCTCTGGGTCCTCTGGACCTGGTGATTGATCTAGAAACATTTTGAGTTTTGGCCTTCGATAACAAAGAATTTCAAAAGTTCGAAATCAGGGAAGCTACCCCATACTCGTGGAATTGACGAGGGAGCAATGGGAAGTAATCTGAAAGCGACTTACTTGCAGGTGAGGACGTTGGGTACGGTGGCCGAAATGTAATTGCCTGAGGCACTATTTTCTTGACAAGCGATATATTAAGGATTATTTGGCGATGGGCAAACGGTGGGTTGAAAAGTAAGAAAGGACAGAGAGAGAGTAAAGGTGAAAAGTAGGCGGTTCAAATGCTATGATCGTTGTTTTGGAAAGGAATGTTCCCTTTCAATGCAAGCGCTATCATGTATCCCGGCAAGCATGTCTTTGAGTGTGGTTTCCTTGTGTTGGTGACTTTGGTGATAGAAAGGAAAGAAGAAATTTCTCGAAGTTTATTAACTTTCCGATTTGCCGAACAATCGAAAAGCAATGTGCAGTTGACTTGTTTGCCATTTATTGACTTCGCCAAAAGCCATGATTGGCCAAAGCAGCCGCCTCGGGAGCTAGGCGCGCATTAACGCGGCAATCGCGAACTCAAATTCACCTCCACCCAAGCTTGAAGCTTGACTCGGATCTCCACTCACTCACTTCACTCAGCAAACCCATCATCAGAAAAATGCTGGGAGCGACACCCACTCTGCGTACCGCAGCAATCGGCTGCAGGTTACAGCCCACGCTCTTCACTCCTTGCACATATACCACGAGCAGTCCTTCCCTCCGCAGAAATCAGAGCACATGCACGAACACCAGCACATCGGCTCCCAAACGACGTGTGCAACTACCGAAACGAAATGTAATCTTCAAACCAACCTCAGCAACTGCCAAACATGCATCGACTGCCACGTCACCTCATGCTTCACCAGCTACTTCCTCAGACTCTTCAGCACCGAGCATCGAGCACCTCGACTGGAACACATTCTTCAAGCTCCGTAAGACTCGACGGTGGTACCAGCTAGGCTCTTCAGTCGGGACCGGACTCGGTGGTTTCGTCGGCGGGGCCCAGGTTCTCACCATGTCGGATATGGATGCGTTGGTCTCGCAGATTCCCCTGGATCCGTTCATTACGCTGGGCTTGATCACATTCACATGTGGAGGTGCAGGGTGGTTGCTGGGGCCGATAATTGGAACGGGGGTGTTCAATTGGAGGAACAGGAAGTTCAGGACCCAGATGGATGAGAAGGAGAAGGAGTTCTACAGGAGGATTAAGGAGCACAGAGTTGATCCTTCGGCGAGCAGTATGGCGAATCCTGTACCTGGTATGCGCCCTAATTCCCCCTCCAAAGTCGTAAAAAATATCATTGGACACTAACTCAAGCTTCTAGATTACTATGGCGAGAAGATCTCCAGCGTAGCAGGCTACAGACAGTGGCTCAAAGACCAACGGGCATTCAACAAGAAGCGAACAACATACATCAGTTATTGAAGAGGGGGTGGGATGGCTGAGAGTACGGAGATGAAATGATTGCTTGATGCAAGCACAATCCAGATTTTGTTATGTCACGTCAGGAATGGAAATTCGTGAAGCAGGATACTGAAAGCCTAGCTGCAGAAAATCGGCGTTTTATGAACCTCTCCCTTGTAGCAACAGAACCAGGTACTTCGATACGCACGGATGACGGTCCGTACCCGGAACGCAATACAAAATCCGCTTTTCAACTCCTCAATTGTGCATCATTCAGGTTTTGAAAGTGATTGTATTACATCATCCCCCAAGGACGGAGAAGTGAATGTTCATTGCATAGTGTCCGTTGTCCTTCCTCGCATTGGAAAAGCTCGAGACAGCGCCCGTTCTTGGGTCGATTTGCTAGTTGCACGAAGGATTAGATGTCCGGCTAGTTTCAGGATGTGAGGCGGAAATTGTGAGGAGAAAGAGATCAGACATGAAGGTCTTCTTGGAGGTAAGCGTATCGGGTGAACCGAAAAAGTTCTCCTGTTATTCTCGTTAGATGACCTGAAGCGAGTAATAAGGGAGGAAGCAAAGCAAACACCTGCATGGCATATCCACAGTGCACAAAATGTTAATGTAAACCGTCGCCTTCTCAAACACAAGTCCTACCTCTGCCCAAGATATGGGATTGAAAGGTCCAATCAAGGAACGGTGCGTCTGAGGCACATCAGCATAATATTTAGGACGACGTCGTAGGTTTGGAGATGTATGCATGGTATGTCCGTGGCTGTTCAAGAGCTTCTCGGTGTCCACGAAAGCATTAGACAGTGTTTTGAATGCAATTGGGTATCTAGGCATGGATCGCAAGTAGAAGCATGTAGCAAAACCACCGATACGTCATGTAAACCCAAATGCCCGAAATTTTGATACGCCTCTCCTCCCATATGATCTTGGGACCAAACGCCAGCACACCATGCAATAAAACGACATACCGAACACGCAACTCTCCAACCCTCTATTTCTTCTCCTCAAAAGCTGGATGCTTCTCCATATTGGCATTGACCCAAGCCCTCAAAGCCGCAAACCTTTTCGCCGCCGGATTCGAGGCCGGCGGAGCCGTAGGAGCCGTAACCGCAGCACTCCCAGCTCCCTCTCCGCCATCGACAGCCATAACAACCTCACCCTCCTCCTTCCCACCCGCCATAATAACCGCCATATTCAACGTGAACCTCTCCCTCTCCATCCTCTCCAACTTCTCCTTCCTCTTCCTCGCCCCAGGTTTACTCTTCAAACTCGCCGCCATATTCATCTTCCCCTCTCTACTCCCACTTTCCCTTCCATTAGCAACGAGTTCCTCGACATCTGGTAGCGCATCCGCGAGACTCTCGAGCGTGGTGACAAGTTTCTTACTCGGCCGTCTCCGCTTCAGCGGTTTCTTGTGCGCTTTCTCGATGCGGTTCAGGAACGAGGAGGACTTGATCACCCGCTTGTCTTTCTTGGAGTTTATGAAGCTGTCGCTGATTATGGCGCCTTCGCGGTGTTTCGGGGGAAGGCGTGCGGTGAGTCCAGAGCCTGGGTTCGAGGAGGAGGACGTTTTCGCGCGCATCGAGGGGCGCTTTTTGGGTGCAGTTGGGGCCTGTGGTTGCTAAATTAGCTAACATTACTCCTCAATGGAATATGTTTTGTAGGAATAGTACCATGATTGTAGATCCAACTAATTGATCAATGTTCGCACTGCGTTTGGAGACTCGAAACTGAGAATCGAATTGAGAATCGCTGTGGTGATTGGTGTCGTCAGTTTGGTGCTGAAAAAAATTGTCCCAAGCTCAAGCGAGCACGAAGTGATTTTCAAAGTTCGTTTCGCAGCCTCGACCTAAAAACATCGTCACCACTTACACTACCCCTCCAAAAACCAAAAGACCATGGATTCGGCCACCGCCAGCGCCGAAACTCTAAGAAAGCAAATAAGCGCTACAGAGGATGAACTGAAGAGATTAAAAGAACAGCTAGCAAGCGTCGAAGCTCACGATGCAGAAACTGCACGGAAGGGGATGGCGGGGTTGGATTTGAGTGCGGGGGGTCTCGTGACTGAGGATGAGAATGAGAAGAAATGGCCATTGTCTGAAGAGGAATATAAGAGATATGGAAGGCAGATGATTGTGCCTAGTATTGGGATTCAAGGTATTGAACTGCACCTCTTCTTTTCCCTTATGGTTTATCTCTTCTTTGGAGTGAGAGTTCAATGGCTGATATATGTCATGTATCCAGGGCAGCTCCGTCTCAAAGAAGCATCAGTCCTCATCGTCGGTGCAGGCGGTCTAGGTTGTCCAGCAGCAGCCTATCTCGCCGGAGCGGGCGTAGGTACAATTGGAATCGTCGACGGTGATGAAGTCGAAACGTCGAATCTGCATAGGCAGATCTTGCATAGTACCACGAAAGTTGGGATGAAGAAAGTGGATAGTGTGATCTCATATCTCAAATCGTAGGTTCCTCGTCTCTACTTCTCTACTTCTCTACTCAAAAAGCACCACCCCAAATCCAAACAAACAGAGCCAAAATATATATACATACAAACACTAACAACACACCCAGCCTAAACCCAAACCCAACCTACATCCCCCACAGCACCCACCTCTCGCCCCAAAACAGCGCCTCAATAGTCACCCCCTACGACCTAATCCTAGACTGCACCGACCACCCAACCTCCCGCTACCTCATCTCCGACATCAGCGTCCTCCTCTCCAAACCCCTCGTGTCCGCCTCCGCCCTTCGCACAGACGGCCAACTGATCGTCCTGAACTCACCCCCCTTACCACCAGGAACCGAAGCAGGCGGCCCTTGCTACAGATGCGTGTTCCCCAAACCGCCGCCCGCGGAGAGCGTGGTCAGTTGTGGGGATGGAGGGATCCTAGGTCCGGTCGTGGGCGTCATGGGTGTGTTGCAGGCGCTGGAGGCGATCAAGTTGATTGTGGGTGGGAAGTTGAAAGCTGAGCCTGTGCCTCAACCCAAATCCGAATCCGAACAACAACAGCCCACCAATCCACCACCATCAGCAGTCCCAGCAGCAGCAAGCATGCTCCTCTTCTCAGCGACCAGCACCCCCCAATTCAGGAGCGTCCGCCTCCGCGCCCGGCGTCCAAACTGCTTCGCCTGCTCCTCCTCCGCCTCTCTCTCCCTCTCAAGTTTAACAAGCGGTACTCTAGACTACATCCTCTTCTGCGGCCTCACCCTACCTATCGCAATCCTAACCCCCTCAGAGCGGATCTCAGCACGCCACTACCACAACAACATCATGCGAGGCAAGGAAAAACACCTCCTCATAGACGTCAGGGAGAAAGTCCAGTTCGATATCTGTAGTCTCGAGGGCTCTGTTAACGTCCCGTTCTCCTCTCTGCAGGGTCATGGTAATAGAGGGCTTACTACTTTTGAGGGGGGTGAGAGACCCGCTTGGGTACCGGGGGATTTACCCAGCGAAGCACCTATTTATGTGGTTTGTAGACTGGGCAATGATTCGCAGGTTGTGGCGAGGAAGTTGAAGGAGAGTGGGTTGGGGACGGAGGGGAGGTTTATTGGGGATATTAAGGGTGGGTTGAAGGCGTGGCGAGAACAGGTCGATGTGTCTTGGCCTGAATATTAAAAAAAAAAAAATGATTTTGAAAGTGCTATATAGGGAAGTGAGAGAGATCTGGAGAGATTTGGGGCACTTCATTCTCAGGGCTGTAGAGACCGTGTTGTCAATACCCAAGCGAGATACTGTACTTCTCACCCCTGTCGATAGCTATTCCAATTAACAACAGACCAAACATGATCACTATGCAGTACAAGGAGTGCCATCCAATCTCCGCAATTTTCGTCTTATCTCTTCATCCCATAATACCACAGGTCAATCCATCCAATCTCTATCTCACGTATCATCTCAACCCCTTTCTGCTTTGTTGAAAATCAGACAGACGCCAAAGTAAACAAACACAACCGAGATTTCAATGCTCCAACGCGTATAGCGATTTTATTTCTACCCGATGTACTGTTATTGCCCATCCACTCTAGGTACTGCGGTATCGATTTTCTGTCCACAATAAAACCCATCCATTCCTTTGCCCCTACCCCAACCATTGCCAGAACCCAAGCATCCCATCCCAGACCAAATCCCATTTCCCCGCCCCTCATCCATAGAAAAATGCACAGTTGACTTGTCCCATCCGTCATGAAAATCATTGTCGCATCGAATATTCATCTTCGGTCTGCAAACCTCAAAGGCCGCGAAAAAATCATCGGCAGACACCTATGCTCTCACTCCTAAAAGCAGAATACTCCGTGCGCCCTCGCTATCACATCCTTCTGTCTGTCTTACTCCCACCGCCATATCTGTAGGTATACGTAGAAAGGAAAGGTTGTTACGAGTCGATCCGTGGAGGGCTTCGAGAGTCTGTCTTGCCAGATTTGCCAAAAGGGGAAGAAGAGCGCGACTCTTCAGTTCTGTGGAATATATCAGCATCATATTACCGCATCAAACAAAACAAGAAGAATAAAATAAGAGCTAACTTACGATCTCCTCCGTTCACCCTCCTTCCTAAAGCCCTCGATAGTCTTCAGCATCTCCTTCCGACCACCATTGGCATCGACCAACTTCCCACCCATACTCATACTAACCTTCTCCCTCGCATTGGCACTCAGCAGCCTCTTGAGCAACAAATGCCGCATCTGGATACAGACGTAGACGCCACAATCACTACTATTCTCCTGCTGGGGACTGTCCTCAAGATTCATGAAGCGCAGCTGCCGGCCCAGCAGAGTCGAGATATTTTTTGTTGCTAGCAAGGCATCGCTGTAGTTCGATGGGGAGAGGGAGTCGTAGTGGAATGCTACGCCATCGATAACGGAGACGAGGAGGAGAGACCAGTGTGAGCCGCCTTCGGCGACTGAGACGTTGCGCGCATCGTTTATGGGGAGGAAGATGTGGGTTGTGCGGGTAAAGTTAGGGAGAGCGTCTTTCAGTGTAAGAGGGTCGGGTGTTCGCATAAGCATGAATGCCATTGAGGGGCGGAGGAGGACGATGTGCGAGGAGGGGTATTTGCGGAGTTCTTCACGCTCGAGATATCTGCCATGGTGTTGTCAGTGAGACTGGCCTGGGCATCTTGTGGAGAGAAAGCTCATACTCTTCCCAGAAGGCAATGGTCTGTACGAGAGTATGTCAGTTGTGTATTCAGACACAAAGTAGGACAGTGAAACATACGTTATCCGTAAGCCAGTCATTCTTGAGCGTATCGACATCCTCCTTCGTCACTTTCCAGTTATCAGTTACCAGCCCATCTCCGTGACATCGCTCAACTTACATCGGACATCGTAGTCTGCAGATAGTCAGTCAATTGTTCGCAGATACACAGAATCGATTGTAGGGTACTCACAGCTGAGATACGCATCATCTGGAGCCAACTTTTTCCATCCCACCCGCTTGGTCAGCCATTGTGTCGCATGAAGACCCATCGTGTTGCTTGTCTCACCCTGCTCTGCCTTGCTCCCCTCCATGGCTGGGAGAAGTGATATAGCGATAGAGAGCCTCGGGATCTAGATGTATGTGGATATAGACTAAAAGGAGCTGGCACGTACCGAATCCCCGAAGTGTCTGCTCACTCGGCCCTTGAATGGATGGAAGCCATCTCGTCCCATGGTGTCTAAGGTAACTGTGCGGATTCGGTGCTTCCTGCCTTGCTTTGCTGAGGGGGGTTCTGCTACTGCTCTCGAGGCAGGCAGGGCAGGTTGGATGGGTGGTGGGGTGAGGCTGCAAGTGTCAGAGTGGACTGGTCGAGAGCTGAATGAGTACCAACCCAGGCAGGCGGAGAACGAGGGAATGAACGAAAGGAACAGAGGTGAGGAGGGTCGTCGAGATGAAGGCAAGTCGCAAGAACTGAATTCAGCTGTGGGACCAGATCACGGTAATTATCTGTCTGCGCTGTCGTCGTCTTGTGCAGGGTTGTTGCTGCGACGAGTCTCGAAAAGAGGGGAGTTCAACTTCGAATCCGGCCCGCCTGCCGAGCCCAGCTCAGCCCAGTCAGTCTCGGCATTTTGCTGCGTCATCGTGTCAGTCGTGTCTTCAGCCTCATCACCAACTCCACCTTCATCCATGCCAACCATTGTTTAACCAGGCTATACAAGTAAAAATAATCACCACGGTCACTTAATCTCCCTTGTCTTGCAACCATGTCTTGTACTGAAAGATCGGAGCTCTTCATTGCAAGTATCTACCCAGCCACGATCATGTTCGATAATTCGTCTCACATTACGCAGAGCGAAGAGACTGCAAAATGTAGCCCTTGCAATCAAAGTCCACTCCACAAAGCCACGATGCCCATATACGCACATATGTAATACCTCGCAAAACTTCTTTCCATTATCATCATCCATCAATCGTCATTGGCCTTCAACGAGCCCTCCAGCAAAGAAAAAAAGCAAGGTCTGAAATCATCAATCCTCACACACCCCATCGTCAATCCTCAGAAGACTTCCGGCCTTCGGCAATCTGTTTGCTGATGACACTTTGTGTCTTTCTCCAGTCGGCTTCAAAATGGCTTGTCGAATCCTCTCTCATACTCTCCTCAGTTTCCATCATCATAGTCCTTGACTCACCATACATCGTGGCAATATCCGCCTGCTTTCTATCGAAGCTTCGAGATATAGCTCCTCTCTCAACCTCTCGCTGCTTAGTCATACTATCCAGGATCTTCGTACCGTTCTCCTTATATTGGTTAACGAGAAGGTCCATTCTGTCTTCTTCGCTCGACAATCGAATGATCAGTTCCTGTGGGGTGTTGTTAGCATTGAGCACTCAGATTTTGCTGGGAGAATACTTACATCGGCAATACGATGAACGGCCTGACTAAGAGTGTTGTAGTGTGGGCGGACAGCGAGATTCCATATCTCATTTGGCACTGAGACTTCTTCGAGTGGTGTTCTTGCGGCATCACTTGACTGGGATCCAAAAGAAGTACCACTAGTCATGTCGCTTGGGCTAGAATTCTCGTAGAGAGGCTTCTTGGCTCTGGCTGGCTGCGTCGTGACTCCCAATCTTTGCTGGCCACGGTTGAGAGCGCGCTTCTCCACGGGGAGCTTTGGCAACTTCTCCTCTGTGTTTGGTCGACTCATAGCAGTATGGAGACCTTGGGCCGGACGCGACTCTCGAGAATCAAGTCTTGACTTGATTTTAATCTTTGCTGCCATGTGTTCTTTCGATGAACTGCTTTGGAGACGTTCGATGAAATTGGATGATTTCCGACTTCGCTCGACAAACGGGTCTGGAAGAACTTTCTTTTCCTCGATGACTTTCTGAGTGTCGACATCGGTGTAGACACCGTGGTTTTCTCCGTGAGCAATATAACGACTGTTAGGCTCTTCAGGGGAGGATGGACGCCCTTTCAACTTCTTCTCAAGCGAGATCTTGGGCCCAAAGATCTCTGATGCCCTTCGTGGTCGGGTGCTTGGCTTTTCGTAGACTGCAGCCCGGGTGTCTGGAACATTTTGGAGCTCTTGCGGCTCTTTTTGACCTTGGGACGCCAATTTTTCTTTCAGCTTGCCAAAATGGTCAACTTGACCTTCGACTGCCAATGGACTACCATTTCGGTCGACCCGAGACGCCTGAGAACTTGGCCTTGACACCAGTCGTTGCCGGTCTTGTTTTGGCTTTCCAATGTGCTCGCGATGGCTGCTGCCGGATTGGTTTGCCATCGGGGCATCCCCCTGGACTCCCATTGGACTGTTCAGCTTTTTCATAGGCGGACTGACGGTCTCTAAGAAGTTTGACATTTCTCGCTTCCTCTTCCGATCTGTAGCATGCAATACGGCAGGGCTGGATTCTTCATGGGTTTCTATGAGCTCCCTAACGGATTTGGGTCTAGCAGCGCTTGCCATGCCCTGATTTTGAGGTCCACCGCTTGTGAATTTTATCACTTTTGGTTTGCGAGCAGGGTTCTTCGTAACGGACGAGACGTCAGGAACAACTTTTTTCAATTCAGTTGCTGGATGAGTTGATTTAGCAACTAATCGAGGACTCTTAGGTACTGGCGAAGGCGAATTCGATTTGGGCTTTCTAGAAACCTTCGTCGTAGTCGTTGTGATCTTGGCTTGGACCGCCTCATGAATTTTCTCTTCAATGTTTTGCGTCTCCTCTTGATCAGCTCGACGGCGCTTTCTGGCTGCAGGTTTCTCCGGAACCGCCTTGCGCTTCTTTGAAACATCTGCAGCAATTACCGGGCTCACTTCAGTCAAAGTGACCCGCTTCACAGCAAATGTATCGCCATTGTTGCTGGTAGAAATCAACTTATCGCGGGAGGGCTGCGCTGGAGCGCTTAGCTTCGACTCGCTTTGGAGAACCTCTATCGTGATATGTGTCTCTGGTTCGGTCTCGATAGTTTCTTGAGCGGCAGGTGGAGAAGACACAGCATGGGATACTTCCTCTGGAACCGGTTCCTCAAACGCCGGGGTCATTTGATCGTCTGGGGGCAGATGGATGGGCGAAGAGACAGCATTTTCATTCGTCGCTGTGGAAAGAGGAGCATTATAATTCTCCGGTGGTAATTGATCTTGGCCGGTAATCTCTTCATTCTGTTGAGGCTCTCTGACCTTAGTGTTTCCTCTGGCAACGGAGGATTTCTTCGTAACGGGAGTTTGAGGCTCATCAAGTTGCTCTGGCTCACTGTCCAAAGCTCCCAATGAGTCAATCAACTTGTGGGCCAAGTCAATACCCGAGTTTCTCGCATGCTTTCCATCAGCCACAAAAGAAGTTGCTAGCTTCCTGGACGGGCTTGGGACAGTGTCCAGCTTCTTTGCTGGCATTCTCGGACTCGCACCATAAAGATCTTCTTCGTCACCTAGTTCGATGGCTGGGGACTCATCAACTGCCAGTCCTAGTGTTCGGGCATCCTCAGCTTGTAGGTCATCCATGGCTTGATCCTCGGGGACTGAAGGCGATTCTGGCTTTTTGTGCTTCTGAATTTCATCGTTCTTCTTGCCCTTGGCAACATTCGACTGCGATTTGGCGGAATGGAAATCTTCAACCTCAACTTCATCATCACTGTCGTCAGCACCCTGCATCTTATCAATGGCCTTCGTCGCCGCAGCTCGCTGGCTTTTCCTAGTCGCTGCTAGTGCAGCTGGAGGAGATCGTCTCTTCTTCACGTTAGCTTTGCTGGAAGTTTCCGGCTTGGGTGCCTTCGGCTGTGGAGGTTTGGCTTTTGCTCTTGGTTTTCCTTTGGCAGGTTCCTTGAGAGCCGTGATCTTCGAGTTCCCAGCCTGGTCATCGTTACCATTAGAAGTGCTATCTTTTGCCTTTGGAAGACTGTATCTCTTAGTCGGTAGCACACTAGAGCCACCGGCTTGAGCTACAGTTGATACTGATTGATTTCCAATTGGCTTACTGCCTGTCTTGGTCTTTGGTTTCTTTGGAGTGGATGCATCGTTGAGATCCGGACTGGTGATGATGTCGTCAGAGAAATCGTATGCTGGGTCGGTTGCTTGGGCCGCTGCCATCTTTTTGGAGCTGGCTGTGTTTGGCTGTCCATATTTCATGGCCGCTTTTGTGCTGGTTTGGGATGTTGCGATGGCGGATTTCTTCGCAGCCGGGGCTGTGGTAGCTAGAGCCTTCGTTTTAGCATCTTTCTTAGCAGCGCTGGCGACTGTGCCGCTGCCAGGAAGGTTTTTGGAACCAGCTCCAGCTTTTGATTGCTTGCCGTTTTCCTTCCATGTAAGACCATCGTCGTTCGTTGCTGGATTGAGCTTCGCAGCATGATACATCGATTTCGTCATCGTCAATTGGATGTCAAGGCTTTTTCGTCCAGGAACGATTGGTGGTTTGGCTTTCGGCTTGACAGGCTTACGTCCTCGAATAGTGATTGACTTGAGCTTCGGCTTGGGCTCGATTGGCTCTACCTCAGGAGTTACCGCCTTGGGTGGGGCCTTTTGAGGAGTTACATCGTAGTGGCCCTCCTCTTCTTGCAGATCCTTCACTGCAGCCTGATCAACACTTGCTTGCGATGTGTCAGAATCTTCATCAGACGTTGGGATTTGACCATCGGATGGCTCCTTGCCGCTACTTAATGCCTGTTGAGAGTCCCGAGGCGCTGAGGGCTCATTGGCTCCTCCCAAGTAAGCTTGCGAGGTCTTTTGAGTTCTTGCTTGGCTATCACCAAGATCCAAATTGACTACCTTCTTAGTTTTTGGACTGTCTTCCGAACCAACGTATTCAGATCTCTCAGGATCAGAAGTCTCGATACCGCCTCGGCAGTCTTGGATGGCAGCCTCGAATTCATGGACGCTCTTAGAAGCTATGGAGAAAGCCACCATGCTGAGGCTCACGGCTTTGGAGTCCAAGTAACAGACGATCTCATCACTTTCGTTGCTGTCCTCTGAAATGTCGAGCACCACTCTTTGAGAGTCCACCTGTGAGGTATTGTCCTTTGAAAATGCAAAATGCTTGATAGAGGCCAGAGGAATATCAAGAATCGTATCGAAATAGCCATCCCTCGATGTCGACAAAAACGTGAATTGGGTACCATCCACATATAGGACTGTGTTGTGGTGTTCGGCCCCTAGTTGGTGACCAGGTGTCTATAGCACTGGAGTCAGTCCTGTTTTCCATGATGAATAGTGTACTCTCAAGGGCTGTACTTACCAATTGGACATTTGCGGCGAAGAATACAAATCCGACCCTGGGTAGCTATTAATATCGACTAGTACTGTGGGTCATTGGATTGACCTACTGAGCCGGAACTTCAATGTTGGCCTTGGAAACAACATTGTCCAGATATTTTTGAATTTTGGTACCCCAAGCAGCATTGACCTGACTGCAAGAAGGGAAGTCGGTGTAGAGGGCCTCTTCATAGTGTTGAGGAAACAAGATGTTCAGGGGAGTGCCCTCAGCGACCATGACCCGCACAAGCTGGGCACAAATGACCCTCAAGATCTCATCCGTCTCTTCAACGATTTGACGTCCAATACACCGTCTGCCACGGCGTATTAGTGGGTTGCTCCAAAATAGATAAGTAGAACTAACCTGGAATCATCTGGTAGGTCTTCCAACTTCGAATGATTGCTCTCGCAATCGGTCACCAGCTGTATGCAGAGCAGCCCAGCCTTTAGATATCGTCAGTGTTTGCCATTTGAAATTACCAAAAATAGCCCAAAGACTTACCCATCTTTGCATGCCGATATTATTGTCACTATCGAGGAAGAAATTCAAAAGCTGCAGAAGACAACTCGTTCCGATCATATCCTTCTTTTTTTTTACGTCGGCACTTTCGAGATCTTGTGAGTCTTGGAAGAGGGAAACCTGTCTAGTGTCAGAAAGTGACTGAAGCAATGAAATAGCGAGGACTTACAGCGAGAAGATAGATTCCGCGTTCAGCTTCTTTGCACGGTTCCATCTGCAAGATGACCCGCAGTGTGGTGCAAAAGGCTTCGGGTTTCAAATGTTGGCAGAGGTTGTTACCATATTCATCTTCGAGCAGGCAGGCGAACTCATCGACACACTTCTGGTTGATAAGTTTGGCCTCTGCACGATAACCTTTTAGAACATTGTCGACCGTTGCCAAGATTGCGGATGGAACACTGTAACAATGTCAGTCGTATATCCCAAACATCCCAAACATCCAGGTAAATCTCACGGTATGAAGCCCACACCATTGCCTGCCTTTCTTAACTCCAGTGAGTATTCTTTGATAGCTGTTTCCATTTGCTCCTCTTGAGATAGCTGCACTTCGACCTTGCGGGCACGTTTAGGAGGCATCGCGCCTGTTTTTGACAGCGACTGCAACACCTAAAAGGGGATGCGGATAAGCCGGGTATCCAATGAAGTAGAATCGGTGTTAAGCATGTTCAGTCGAGGATCGAGGCTGGATTCGAACTCACGGTTGCTTGATGCTGCTCAGCCTATGCTCGAAACCGAAGTCAGCGACCAGCCCAGCGGCCCTCAGTCACGCTCGAAAAGTGGTGTGCCGAGCGATGAAACCTCGAAGAGATGACCAAAGGGGTTCTGAAATGACCAGGATGTGTCAGCATTGAAGGTAAGAGGAGATAGTGGTAGCAGGATGTTCAGACGAAAGGTCCAGTCTGACAGTGGCTGTCCCTCTCTGTTAGGAGGATGCGCAGCCGACTTTCCGTGGTGGTTGAGGAATCTTCACTGTGCCGAGCGACACCTAGAGTGAATTGAGTGGTATAAAAGGATGGGAAGGGTGATAGTGAATTTGAAACGGGGTTGGAGATGACTACCACGCGGCGAAGACAAGGCTGGGTGGTCATGATTCGAGATGATGAGGTGGAATTCAGAGGAGGCACTTACCTTCGAATGCTGCGCGCAATGAAGAGGAAACTGGATACTGGAGACCGGCGATGCATTCAGAGCTGCCCGGTCATCGTGACATTGGGCATTTGTCGCGAAAGGTCGTCGATGTCGATGTTGAAGTTGATGGAATACTGGAGGTTCGACATCCGGGGAAAAAATGGATTCGAGGATGACAGCCTGGTGCGTGACTTAAGCGAGCGAACAGGCTACACCCACCTCGAAAGAGGAAGGAACGATTCAACTCGAAGCATGCTGCTGCAAATCTCATTCCCCAGATGCGCCAGGTGCGCCAGGGAGGTCGAGGTTCTGAACATGTGAACTATCACGTGCCAAGCCTGCCCTTCGTTTCTCAAGCACCTGGAAGAACCTCGAGAATCTTCATGATACGGCTCTTCCTGACACGGGAGCACTACTACGGGCCAAGCGAAAGAGAATTATTAACATTCTCTATAAATATATTTATCAAATGCTACTCAGAGCAAGCAGACCAAGCTCCAGGGTAAACAGGAATTCCTGGTCTGTTGACATGTCACATAAGCGAGGTGAGACAAGATACCTCAACGCACCACCACATTCTCTCCCCCCTTTAACTATCCCCATCTCCATCTCCACGTAATATAGCAATATTCTTCCATTCCTTGTCTTAACACCCAAATTCCCTCCCCTTGCTTGCCATCCCAATAATCCCACCTCAAAACCCATTCCGCCGCCCCTGACCCTCGAAATGCGAGCATCAAGCACTCCCTCCACAACGACCCCTCCCCTCCCCCAAAGAAACCTCGACGAAGTCCATACCTCCTCAGCTCCATCTACCGGCACGGCATCCACGGGTAGCTGTTAAAAAATTAGACTTGATTCAATTGGTGTCTTGAAATTGGTTGGGATATTTGATTATCCCAGATCCTGTCGCCCATAGCCAGTCTCACACCCAAATCTCATTTCACGGAGGGTTCTCACAGAGCCAACACGTGCATCTGCAGCAACCTGATCTCGAAGATTGCAGTTGAGACGTTCAAACAGGGATGGTACCCCAGGAGGATCACTACTGCCGCTGTTGTTCTCCATACCCAACAGCTCTTGGATGACACCTATCGAGTGGTGGGAGGTCGCGATGTCGACGAGATTTCCGCGAACATCCTGGAAATATTTGTCGGCTCCATGATCCACTAGGCGACAGAATATTTCGGGGCAGTTCAGTTGAGTAGCGAGCTGCAATGGCGTTCTATATATCTTGTCTTTGACTCCGACAATAGCGCCATGTGGGAGCAATGCGGTGACGATGTCATCCTGCAGTGATAATATGGCCATGATGAGTGCGCTGTGCCAAGCATACCCCTAACTGCACTGACATTTGGAGATCGTGCCAAGAGTAATTTGACTGTGGAAAGCTTTCCTGAACGAGATGCGGCCTACGGAGGTGTACCCAGTGCTCCATGGACAGTGAGCTAACTTTGACCAGATGTCGTTTCCACAATGGCGGGAATGAGTGTATCTGCACCAAGCATTGAAGCTACAGCTAGGGGCTGAAGCGTAGAAAAGTGTGTGCGTTGTTGAATGTGCATTTTCTGGGTACGTTGGGACTGGAGGGCCAAATTTGGTGATGTTGCATTGGTGAGGAGGGTGAGGATACCAAAGTCGATTCAAGTGCTCCCACTGCCGGACTTGCTGTTCAGGAAGGCTCGAGATAGTTGCTGCAAGCTGAGAGGCACGGGTTCGGCTTCGAGAACCTTGAGGTGTGAGACCAAGTAGATAGCTGCATAGTGGAGGAAAGGAAAGGTCTGATAAAGTTCATGAGCAGAGCTGTCGTTGTATTCAGCTACCGCATGAAGATAGGCGAGGCAGAGCTGAGCAATGTTCTGGCGGGAACACAGAACATCGAGGTGGAAGAAAGATACCGCAGTGGATTGTATCCTATTTGAGGATAAATACTGAAGAACAGAGTAGTGGGTGAGCCGAACTACTCCTCCAGACGCAGAAGATTTCTCATTCTTTACGATTAGCTTGCAGGGTTGGCCATTCGCAGCACTATGTCTAAGAACAGTTCCTCGCACACGAAGCACAAGTCCTGCTGGTAGTATCTGAAGCACATCTTTTATGTTCATGAATCGATTCGAATTAGAGACATGTAGGCTTTTGTCAGGGTCGACCACCATGGCTTCGGTGAGTTTAGCTAGAGAAATGTTGCGTCGAGCATGGGCTAGCGGTCTCAAACCTTGAAGTGATTGTGGAAAGTCTTCTTCGTCGATTTCCCGCAGAATACACTGGTAGAAACGTTCCAAGGTTTTGGGGAAATGTTCAATTCTCGCGCGAATCTTGGACTCATTCCAGCAACTGGTCAGATCATCCAGATGTAAAGCAACAAGTCGAAACCTGTTATGGCGTGTGCGGTCATCGAACGAAAATCCAACATACATTCCATCTGCTCTAGAAACCAGTCTTTGCTTGACGTGATCTTTGAGTTCAGATGTCCATGAACGAAATCGAGAGTTCTTAAGACGATGGTCAAGATATGTCTCCATATCATGCCGTATCATGCCGGCATTGGTCGCCTTGTACTTCGATCATGCTGAACAGAGGGTGGCCCACTTGTCCCTCAAATGCACCCGCGAAATCAACTTCGTGACGACTGGCCACCAACAAGCGCAAAGCCTTGGATTTCCAGGATATAATCTCATGGAGTATATTAAAGAATCTGTGCCGTATTCCGTCAGCTCTCATCAATAGCATCGACAACTATATAGACCGAATCGAATCCTTCCATAACGGTTCTGAGAAGGTCTACAAGGCGAGCCGTTGGAGGCTTTTGCTTGCCACAATTAGCGCAGTCGTAAGCTTCTTGAATCTGGGGCGGTGGGTCCATTCGATTGCAGTAAACATCCTTCACTAGAGAACACAAGGCATTCCTGATACACTGATTTTCGGTTTCTGCGAAACTGAAGTACCAGTAAACCACAATAGCTTTCGGATTGCCTTTGCACAATGTTTTGAGATGGTCGATGGTTTTTGAATTGTTTAATGATTAGTTTTGAAAGCCACAAGTCGCAACGTTGAGTGGTGACTTACACAAGTATGGATTTCCCTGTGCCTGCTGTGGCTGACTAGCTTCCGAGCATTTTCACAGCAAGTATATGAAAACTTACCACCACCCTTCAGCCATATTGTAGACGTTTTTGAATCGACCCAGTCATTAAATATCTGGCTAGAGATGAGCCACTACAAAAAAGCAGTGAGCAATATCTAATCCCAAGAGCCATTGAATGCAGAGTAGGCATATCGAACCTATTGATGGCGATCGCATTTCACGTGCGCGGTCGTGTTCCTTAGATGGGTCTGACACACCCTCAGACAGCCACCTGGTAATTTTCTGACGGTCTTCGAGATCATGTGCTAGTTGCATGTCTATCTGAATGTCCCGTAAGATATCCACTTGCTCAGCATTCGTTTAACTGGATGTTTGTCAATGCGAACTGAGACCAGGAAGGGAAGATTTCTGATTGGAAACGGATGGGATAAAGAATACTTACAAGTTGTCTAAAGCGAAGCTTAGCGCAAGGGTTATCTTATGCCTATCTATAGAAGCTAGGCTTCTCTCGATCTCTGCGTTTTCGAAAGGCCACTGCATCATCCTTACCATGTCCCTAATCTTGCTGCCTTGGCGACTATTCTCCACCAATTTCTCGTGGAGATTTACTACTTCCACCCGTAACAACTGCAAGGGGCTCGCATCCTTTTCCAATAAGACCACCAGGTGTATGGTATTCTTATTTCTTGGCTCTTTGTCCTTCCCCTTTTCATCATATCTTCTAAGACCATTTGGAGACTTTGGATAGAATTATATGTACGCTAGATATCTGATCGAGCGTTGCTTACGCCTTGATAGTACTCTTTCAGAAGCTTCGTCACGGAGATTGCGATGTGAATCACAGCAATGATGCTGGCGGCTCCACTAAGACCTCCATCCAAAGTACAGGATTGGGCTGAGCAATATCGACAGAGAGGGATGCTGAACAAAGTGAATAAACGGGGCTAGTATACGGAGGAAAATGACTAAAATGAGCGAAGACATCCGTATAAAGGGTTTGAGCTGGCGACATATCTGAGATCTGAGCCTTCTTCTCAGCAAGGCAGACTGACCAACCGCACCACTGTTGGCCAACATAAGTCGTAGCCGTAACATGCAACATCTGGAGCCATCGAGAGCAACAAAGCTGACAAATATAAGCGAGCCTGAACTATGAAAAGGTAAGAACTGACAGGTCAAACAGAAGCCCGCTTGGAGGCGATAGAGTTGTTGCTTGTTGGATGCTAAAATTTCGGGAAAGATGCGCATTGACCAATCTTTTGAGCGATGTGCCATCTGACGCAGGAAGATGCAGGGGCACTTTCCACTGCCCGAGAGAAGTATCCACGGGTGGCTGCCTGCATTCTTTCAACTGAGCTCGATTCGCCACAAAGCATAGCCTCCCCGCTTCAATAGGCAGTAGTATTTCGTATCAATTAGACTCTCTACTCTAACATATACCACGGTATCCACTACTAAACGCCCTTCTCATTTTGGCTCTCGAAAAAAGAAACAAAAGTAAACATCAGAGCCTTAAAAAACGCCTCGAACCACATATCTGCGTAACTGACCAAGCCCCTTCCCCCAATCCATGCCCAATATCATAAAAGAGTCTACTCCATCTCGAACTCTGCATCGCGAGCCATGTGTGCAGCTTCTGAGACAATGAAAATCAGGCGAGTGCCATTGCCAGCTGTTTGCCAGATCTAAGAGTTTTGTTAGCGAGTTTCCTACCACCGAGAGAGAATGAGATGACTTACGTCTAGATTAGTATATTCCATAACTGCTGTTTGCCATTGGTCTAATGTAAAGCCCTTGGCGATAACTCTACCCTCGACCTTCTTCATGCTGAGCTCCATACCCAACTCCTCATCACCCTCATCCGCATCATCGGGTCTGCATTGTCCACTTTCTGCAAGGGCACGAACCATATTGTAGATGCGGGAGCTAGGGCTCATGTCTTTACCAAAGCCACCTTGGTCTTGGTATAAGGACTCCTTGCTAGCCTCGATCAATCGCAGAGCTTCATCAACATCATCCTGGACAACCTCTTCACTGAAGCGCAGACGAGCGAGTGCCTGAGCAAGACGAAGTATACCGAGGAGGGTACGGGGCGATGTGTGGGTGAACTGTTTCTTGTTCTTCTCATCCCGAGATTGCTGATCTCGCATCTTGACGTATGCCTTCACCATATATTCCGATACTGGCGTAGGTACAACGGGACGGAAAGTACGAGCCTGGGCTACATACTGACGAACTTCGTTTGGAGTGAAGACAACGCCATCGGTGTCGGGATGTTTGTTGTTCATATGAACGTAGGTGACGTGGCGAGCGAGGAGAGCATCCGTGTCTCTTGTAGGGGTGTCGAGAATTAGGAAAAGTACATCGAATCGAGAGAGAAGAGCAGCTGGGAGGTTGATATTCTCAACTGGAGATATGCGTGGGTTGTAGCGACCATACAGCGGATTGGCAGCTGCCAGAATGGAAGTGCGTGCGTTGAGGGTTGTTGAAATGCCGGCTTTCGAAATCGAGATCGTTTGTTGTTCCATAACTTCATGAATAGCAGTTCTGTCGCTGTCGTCCATCTTATCGAATTCATCGATACAACAAATACCGTTATCAGCTAGGACCAGAGCACCACCTTCCAAGATCATCTCGTCTGTGACGGGGTCCTTCATGACGGCTGCAGTGAGACCGACACCACTGCTTCCTCGACCGGTTGTGTAGACTCCACGAGGGGCGACCTTGGTGATGTACTTGAGCAATTGAGATTTGGCCACACCAGGATCACCCATCAAGCAGATGTTGATGTCTCCTCTGATTCGCATGCCATCCCCCATGGCCTTTGTTACACCTCCGACCAGCAGGAGCAAAAGGGCTTTCTTGACATCCAAATGACCGTAGATTTCAGGGGCGATCGACTTCGCTAGGTATTCGTAAACGTGACCGGACGATCTGTATTGCTCGATTCGCTTGAAGATCCGGCTGTCAACAGCAAGCTCCTCGTAGGCCTTTTTGTGTTGGGTGACATGCTGAGCCTCGAGAAACGTGTCTGTGAGAAGACCAGCTCGGATGGCCTTGAATCCGGTGTATGGGGTTGGCAAGAAGATACCTGCGATGTCTACAACGTCTCCTGGATTAATGCGACGAACCAAGGCACCATGGCAGAGAACGGTCAACATTCTTGGAATGTGGCCAACTGGAACCTGCTCAGCCATCTCCTGAATCTTCACTTCCTGGAATGGCTGGAATTTCGAGGCACGAGTAGAGTGGTGCAACTGTCCCTTGGTTTGGTTGGTTTGGCAATCCTGGGAAGGACACTCGACCAATGGTCCAAAAGTCTTCGTTCCGACTGGCTGGAAGATTTCACATCCGCAGCGGTCACAGGTGTATGCGTTGACCTCTACAGTTGGCTTGACATCCGAGACTCTTGTAGTAATTCCTCGCACGGTGATCAAGTGACCTAGATGCTCTCCACGAACTTGTCGTACGGCCAATGCCTTGAGGGGTTCATCACCGTTCATTCTTGGCTTGAAGTTCAGGGTATATCGGCGGGTCAACTCAGCAGGGAAAAGTTCTGGCTCAAGAATTGTCTCTGGTTGGTCTGCTGCGGCTCGTTGGAGAGCATTGTTTCGGGCTGTTCGTTGAGCCATGAGGACATCCAGAACATCGTCTTTGTAACTGCGGCAAGAGTCAGTGAAATTCTCCAACACTAAGCGTCATCATCATACTTGATTTCTCGTGTTGGATCGGGCATGACTTTGTCCACTGCTTTCGACAGAATATCAAGATAATGCTTAGCATTGATCTCAATTGATCCGACCAAGTTCATTGGATTTCCACTCTCTTCTAGGACTTGATCATACTATTCCATGTCAGATCCACTCGTCGTGCTGCAAGATATTCCATACCTTCGCCAGATCATCCAAATCAATTGTGATTTCATCCTCATAACGATCTGCGACCTTCTGGAGAACTTCCATATACTTCAGCTTCGGCGCTTTCGTTTGCGCCCGTGTCCGTCTGCGCGTATCCTGTCCCTGGTCATCATCATCATCCATGAAGTCGTAGTCGTCGCTGAAATCATCCTCGTCAATGTTCATGTCATGAAGGGCGCCAGCAAGCTCAGACTTTGGGGAAGTCTTGAAAGTAGAGAGGAAGTCCTCAAAAGCAACTAGTCTATATTAGCATAATGCGCAATAGGAACAGCAGAACTGCGCATACGCTGGTGCTCCTCATAGTTAACGGGCGATCTAAAAGTAAGGAGCGACATCTTGCGCAAAGCCCCTGAACTGTCGGCGAGCCTAGGTTTTAACTGCTGAAAATCGTCGATTGACAGATTGGTATTTCTATGTCGCAAATCTAGGCGGGATTTGCGCAGTGGTTGTGAAGCTGATTGAGCTGTGTGGTGTTGATGTTCTTGTCAGCGAGGGGTTCGTCCCAAGGTACAATTTTGGACAGGAGGAAGAGGCTGGGAAGAGGCGTGTTTCGACTTTACGCGGTCGCGTACTCAATCTCACACAAACGCGAAGATAGGTGAACCCAGCGGGCGGTTCTCAGGATCTGATATTATTGGCTGGCGGGCCGAACTTTGATAAACCGACGCCTCAAGCGCTAATACCCGCTGCAGCCGGGCCGAGGCATAGCATCTGCTGGATTGTCTGAACTGAAGCTCACATCTCTCTCCAAGCTTCGCAACACTCATTCGGCTGACAATTGCACATTACCCTCTCTATCATGGCTCCTGAAACACGAAGACGCAGTAGTCAGGCAACTTCGACAGAAATATCTCTTATTCATCTCAAGAATTGCTTAGTCAATTTACCTTCGTCCCTCTCCTCTCTGCTGGTCAATGTTAACACAGTATGTCGTGCTGCCTCATTCTGAATCGGTCACTAACTCTTACGCCTCCCCTAGCCAGCGCAGAATGTTATCATAGAATTGAACTATCGAATACCGCAACATCCCGGTTCTGCCCAGCCAAATGGCGCCCCGACAACACGGTCCATATTTGTGGGATGGACGGGGATGCAGAGCAAGCGCAAACTTGCGCCAATTGTGAGCAGAGATGGTATCAGTGGCACAAGGGGAAATACATCTGGGAGAGAACAAGAAGTGTCTCTCGTAGAAATCGATGCGACCTTTGCGCGGAGTCTGGGGATATCAGACGGGCAGAAGGTTACGGCCAGTATACACGTGGATCCTCCCATCGCCCACACGATCAACATCGAACCTCTCACAGCAGAGGATTGGGAGATCATTGAGCTACATGCCAATTTCTTAGAGTTGAATCTTGTCTCCCAGATACGGGCCTTACCAAATCCGAATTATACCCCCTCGAGTGGACCCAAACCCCCACCACATCCCCTCACTCTCCACCTTTCGCCCACTTCGACTGCCAACATCATCATAACATCCCTCGTCCCTGAACCGCCGTCTGCTTCGCCATTTGCCAAACTCTCTCCAGACGCTGAAGTCATTGTTGCGCCCAAGACAAGATCCAAACCCTCTCGAACATCCGGCGAGAACCGTAGTGTTACTTCTAGGAAGAGCGCAGGTGCTAGAAGCGGTGCCAGCACCGTGCGACGGAGAAGTGCTCGTGAAGAGGTTCGCCCAGCAATGTTTTTCCGAGGTCTCGATCGCAGTGTCTGCGGAGAATGGTTTGATGACACAAAGGAGGCAAAGGATCAGAGCCTCAAAGTTTGGGTCGATCGAGATATGCTACTTTCCAAAACACTGAAGGGCATCACATGGGCATGCGTGACGGTAGTGAAACCGGCAACCTTGCTGACACCTGTTGATCCTCAAAAACAGCAGCAGGAAGTCGATAGCTTGGGAGAAGCAGGAAAGATTGCAACGAAAGTTGTAGCAAAACTTGTCGCCTGGGATGATCCCCCAGACAGCCAACATATTGCCCTCTCTTCTGCCCTCTGTGCTGCAATGGCTTCTGAAGGGATCGTTGGAGGGGTAGTGAAACTTGAGCCTGCTCCTCAGCAAGTCTCCAAGATAGCGCCTCCTGCCTCCAAAGACCCATCTCAACCAACACCGAAATCTGGTAGCCAAATATTGAAAATCTACCCATTCTCTTCTGGAGGTGGAAAGTCTGGAAGCGGTCTTAAATTTGGCGGAGAGTCGAAAGCAGAGCGCGAAGAGGCTGGTCGTCGAATAATGAAGATGTACGCTCCGGAGGGAGCTCAAGACGTATTGTTAGATGGACCCATTACTGATGGGTCTCTTCTTGGTAAGCCGCGGACTTCTGAAATCTCGGGATGGGAAGGCGGTATACTCCGCTTTGATCACACTCCTTCAGAAACTGGAAAGCCAACTTGCAATTGGTTTTTAGGCTCTGAAAGGAAATTCACTATTGAGGTTCAAGCCGCTGTCCCACGGCCTTCCTCAACATCAAAAACCAGCATGGTTGGAGAGCCTCTATCACTTCATACTCCTGTGTTAGTTGGCATCGACAATTTGATCGAACAACTACAATCTCATCTCTCTCATATGTCCTCTGTCCTTCTTACCGGGGCATTGGGCTCTGGCAAGAGTAGTGTAGCACAGCTACTTGCACATCGTCTACGATCCGAAACCCTCTTCCATACAACGTACTTTTCTTGCCGGCAAATGGTGACGGACGAGACCAGGATTTCGGAGATCAAAGAAACCTTTACCCGCATCTTCATGGGCGCTGCTTGGGGTGCTCGTCTTGGGGGAAAGTCCCTGGTGATATTGGATGATTTAGACAAGCTCTGCCCTGTTGAAACAGAATTGGAAGTTGGAAGTGAGAACGGTCGCAGCCGACAGATCAGTGAAGGAGTTTGTGCTGTTGTCAAACAGTTCTGCGGGCGAGATAGTGGTGTCGTGCTCCTAGCGACAGCTCAAGCTAAGGAGTCCCTTCACAATGTCATTGTTGGCGGACATGTCGTTCGCGAGATTGTGGGGCTGAAGGCACCAAACAAAGAAGGCCGAAGGCGAGTAGTCGAAATGGTAGTGAGGCAAAATGTGTCCGAGGAGGATCCCCACGAGAGACGGAAGAGCATAGGAAGCCGGCCGACAACAGCAGACGGCAGTGCCGGAGAGGACGAAGATGGGGCTTGGATGGATAGCTCCAGTGCAGCGAGTCGACCTCAATCATCAGGCAAATCCGATGGCTTCACGATTTCTCCAGACCTAGATTTTCTCGATCTTGCAGGCGAGACGGACGGATATATGCCTGGGGATCTGGTGCTGCTCGTTGCACGGGCCAGAAGCGAGGCTTTGATACGATCTGTTTCTCAATCTTCCAAAGTGACTGATGCTGCGCAAGTTCAACTCAGCCGGGAAGACTTCGACAGTGCTCTGAAGGGGTTCACGCCTGCATCCCTACGCAATGTTACACTTCAAACTAGCACTACTACTTTCGCCTCCATCGGCGGCCTGCATGAAACTCGCAAAATCCTCCTCGAGACTCTTCAGTACCCTACAACATACGCACCCATATTCGCACAATGTCCACTTCGCTTGCGTTCTGGTCTTCTACTTTACGGATACCCAGGCTGTGGCAAAACACTACTTGCATCCGCCGTTGCAGGCGAATGTGGATTAAACTTCATCTCGGTCAAAGGACCAGAAATTCTCAACAAGTACATCGGTGCTTCTGAGAAGTCGGTTCGTGATCTATTCGATCGAGCCGAGGCCGCCCGACCCTGTGTTCTCTTCTTCGATGAATTCGACTCCATTGCCCCCAAGAGAGGACACGACTCGACAGGTGTCACAGACCGTGTGGTCAACCAACTTCTCACTCAAATGGACGGCGCAGAAGGTCTTTCGGGTGTCTACGTCCTAGCTGCCACATCACGACCAGATCTCATCGACCCCGCACTCCTTCGTCCAGGCCGCCTCGATAAATCGCTCATATGTGATCTCCCATCCCGTGAAGACCGCATTGACATCCTCCGCGCACTCGGCACGAAACTAAAACTCAGTGAGGAAGTCCTGTCCAACCTTCCCGACATCGCAAGCCGTACAGATGGCTACTCAGGAGCAGATCTTCAAGCTCTAGTTTACAACGCTCATCTAGAAGCCATCCACGACGTCTTAGGCGACCAAGACCATACTGAGATATCAGGTAATAAACGTACCAACGGAGCGACTTCATCTGGCCCGAGGAGTTTCATACAGTTCAGGTACGGCGAGGAAGAAGACCGCTTGGAGAACGAAGCACGTTCCAAAGCCGGCCATAATAAATCCAAACTCCTCGCTGATCGCGCAGCCATCTCACTCAAACTTGCAGAGATCAAGAAGGCGAAGAAGAGGGCTAAGATGGGGAGGAGAGGTGATGCTAAAGATGCGGATGATGGGGCGAAGGAGGAGAAAGAACAACAGGAGGTAGTTATTGGGTGGAAGCATGTAGAGGCCAGTTTGAAGAGTACGAGGGCGAGTATTAGTGCGCAAGAGAGGGGACGCTTGGAGACTATATACAGGGAGTTTGTGGTTGGGAGGAATGGGGAAATGAAGAGTGGTGAGGGGAATAGAGAGGTTGGTGGGAGGACGAGCTTGATGTGATTTGTTTATAAAAATATAGAGCTAGCGAAAAAATCAGCATGTATGACTATATTCTCTACCTCTAAAGGTATCCCGCCGCAGTCCCTTCTTATTGCTATTGTATGTCAAACGTTTCTCGCGAAACAATTGTACGATCCGCTATTCATGGATTTACGAAGGAGAATTGGTTAACTCCGTCAACCTCGACCACCAAGACAGTAACACTATCGGCCGCACAATTTTTTCTTTTTTTTTTAAGAAAGGCTGAATCTAAAAGGAATGGTTCAGCTTTCCCAAGTCGTTCCCGGAACATTTAATCCAATCTGTGTTTGTCCATGATTCGTGCTGGACGAGCCTCTAAATCCCGAGCGTCCGTCCACCCTCCGCCGCCATAAGCACTTGACGATGCTGCATTATATAAACTGCAACACTACGCAGAGATGCCCAAATATCCCAAGAAATACTTCCAAGAAAACTACTAGCCTTTAATCTTTGGTCCAACCGCCCAACCTTCATCGCTATGTCGTCGTCCATCCCCCTTGTCTGGCTCATAACAGGCTGCTCTTCAGGCTTCGGTGAAGCCCTCACATCCATCGCTCTCAAAGCAGACCACAAAGTAATCGCCACCTCGCGCACTCCTTCACGTACACCAGAGCTCGTGCAGAATGTCGAACAACTCGGTGGTATCTGGGTCCCCTTTGACGTCAGCTCGCCCCTCCCCGCTCACCAATCTCTCGTCAAAGAAGGTATTGAAAAGTTTGGGCGAATCGATGTGTTGGTCAATTGTGCTGGAATGAGCGTTGTTGGTGCAGTTGAAGATTTCAGGTAAGTTCCAATACCGCACTCCTTAGTGTTGCGTTATTGTACAGTACATTGGTTGCAGTACAAAGAAAACCCTTGTTGACTTTCGCTCTCTTTGAGGGAATAGCCATGATGAAGCCCACCTTGTAATGGAAACCAATTTCTTCGGCCCTCTGAAACTCACACAAGCCATCATCCCGCATATGCGTGCCCAGAAAAGCGGAACGATTGTCAATATCTCCAGTGGAGCTGGCATCGACCCGTTGCCCTCCATGGGGTTGTACGCTGCGTCAAAGTTCGCACTGGAAGGGCTTTCTGAATGCTGTAAGTGGCCACATTGAAATGCGAAAATCTCCCAACCCATTATGAGCTCTTCAGACTTAGCTTGAAAAAGAATTGATCAACAGAAGCGTTTGCTAATTTCTGTTTATCAGTGGTCAAAGAACTTAGTCCCTTCGGTATCCGGGTTCTGATCGTCCAGCCAGGTGCTTTCACGACCAACATGATCAACGCCGTGATCCCCGCCCAACAGATGTCATCAGCATACAATGGCACCGCCCTGGGTCAATTCGTGAGCCATTTCAACGTCCCCGCTGAAGAGCGGACCTTCAAAGCAGCAAGCGATGTCAACAAAGGCTGCCAAGGCATCTTTGAAGTCGTGACAGGCACTAGAAGAGGCACAGGCACAGAAGAGCATTTACGATTAGTTCTCAGTATGGATAATGCAGAGAGGACTTTGAAGAAGTCTCAAAAGATGTTGGATGATAGACTGGCTTTCAAGGATATTTGGGAGAATACTGCACATGATGATGGGGAATTAAAGGGGTTCTCGGCAAGAAAGTAAATGGGAGGTGCCAAGGCTTTACGCGATTTGAAAAGATTCAATTGACAATCATCTCAACTTTCGACGACTGGAGAAAATTGACGGTGAGAGTAACCTCAATTTCATCAAGTAGATCGAGACGGTCACGCTTATCTTTTAGAATTGTTCGTGAATCATGCCGGACATTCAATGCCCCTATCGCACCTTCCGCACGACAAAAGTTGAGTCGCATTTGTTACTAAATGCACATTTCAAAGAGCCCTCGCATCCACAACACCCCATCGAACATTTCGAAATCCTCAAGCTTCTTTTTCGGATCGATATTGCAAGTTCCCTGGTCACAACAAACTCTCATTGGCACAATCGAAGTTCCCTCTTGCCTTCCTTCCGCACTGCGAACAGAACACTGAAGTAGGCATCTCGCCGCGCCGCCGCGTCCACAGAAAGCAAATATCCACTGAGTCTGGTCGTATTTGCTTTTAATTGTTATCTAACAGAGCACAGCGCCAAAGACAACAGTTGCAGGCTTTCAAGGAATCGTACATCAGTAAAGATCCAAAGACAGGGCTGTTGGTCTTTGACTGCAAGCTTGGCTTGGAGTCTCCCTTCTTGAGGCTCGTCATTCCCTTACACCAACAAGCTGGGGTTTGAGTACAGATCAGAGGTATCAAGAACACAGTCATCTCGTGTCTATCTCCTAGCAAAATCTACCATCCCACAAACGGGGGTAGTTTGCGACGAGACTAAGCGTGACCAAACTGCCTGGTGAGCAAACTCGCACAATAAGCCCACCGCTCTACTCCGTTAGAGATCTTAAACTTCTAAATATTCTCGAATACCAGCACATCTGTCCAAGATGTACAAGATCCCACCTCAACGTGGGGAGTTTCGTCCTCGCAAAGGCAGATCGCCATTCGGCAATGACCCCCCCGCAAGACTCGGCCGGAGCGCATCATTGGGATTCCTCGACTCCGAGTTGATTCGAACCCCTCTACCACCAGATATTCTATCAGATACTACAAACGGCAAGAGGAAGTCCAACTTCAACAAGCTTCCAGCAGAAATCCGAGCAATGATCTTCAGCCATGCCCTTAGCGATGAGTGGACCGGAAAGACACCATGTCTCATCAAAGCCATCAGAACGGAGGAGTTCATATATGATGATTGCATGACCGCATGGTACAAGCAAAACCATACGTACGTTCTTCATGCAAAGAACAGCTGGAGTTTCTTGGACATGAAGCCAGAGCTCATTGCCACCATTACGAAGGTCAAGATCATGATTGAGTAGGTCTCCATTGGTCCCTTGAACGTACTTGAAGTCTTGCTAATCCTTTCTAGTGATAATATTACTCTTCATCCGCTTCTCAGATGGAATGATATGAAAGTAGTCCGGAACCGCAACCCAATGTCGCTCAACGACCTTGCCATTACCGCAGGTCTCGCAACGTCCGTCACATCCGTCACACTCGATTGCCGTCCCACCTCCATAAACCTCTACTACTGGTACCCGCAGAAGTTCAGCCTGTTCTTCTCGGGATTCAAGCACCTGAATTACGCTGCAGTAACCTGTCCCAATAGACCCGATGCAAGTTCTAATGAAGGTGGGGTCGGCAACGTTGCACGAATTGAGGATGGCATGATCTGTTCCGAATGGCAGGAGAGAACTATGGCAAACGGTATTCAGGAGGCCAGCTCGAACCTTGGGGCTGTTGCAAAAGTTGATAGAGTGTATGCCGACAAGTATGATGCACTTGGAAAGAGACTCCACCGCAAGTTCGAGGACAGAGAAAAGTGGGTGTGGGTGGCAGACGAGGGAAAGTTCCTGAAGCCAGTAGTCCTACCTAACGGCTTGAAGATGGAGAGATCCTAGAACTGCTGAGACTTTACTTGTTGTCATGATACGTATTGCATTGTTTTCACTTTAGTGTGGGCTACGGGATTTGAGGGATTTGGCAGTTTTGCGTTGTATTTCGAAGCGTCTGAAGAAATACTTCAGCTGCCTCCACACCTTCTTACATAATGTTGTAAGAAATGTATGGAAATTTCCAGAAGTAGATTTTGTTTGCTTTCCCTCAACTCTGCTAACTCTTGGCGTATTATTCTGGTCATGTGTTGTGAACTTGTGGTGGTCATATCCAACCCGCGGCAGCACCAACTGTGTCTCCTTCAACGAAATAAAAGGCCATGTCATAGACTGAATGAATCATATACTTCTCCAGTGACATTCAAATTATGGTCAATTGAATTGCGAAAAGAAATCCCAATTGTTTCCCGGAGTGAAGGACACAGTGGCACCAGTGTCTACTGGCGCCGGAACATGGCCCGTGTTCTGATTATTCTCAAACGGGACCCAGGTAAGTGGGTAACCAGCCGAGCAGCCTTTGTACACAACATTCGTGTGTCCGCCCTTTGGAGGCTGGGTTTCACTCGTCTGAGTACACCCGTTCTTCTTCACGAACTGATCTCGAATTGCCCTTCCCGCCGCAATAGGCAATGTCGAATCCCCAATCGCATGCTGGATGTACATGGCAATAGGCGACGTCCCCCCTGAGCATCCGCTGATATTTGCGCCCGAGTTGACTGCCACAGCGCGAAAGATCTTGGGCCGAGCGCAAGCCAGGGCATACGACATGCCGGCGCCGTAGCTGTGGCCCAAGGAGAATATGAGATTCTGGTCGATGCAGAGCCCATTTTGGAGAGTGGTGATCATGGCATCAGTGAAGTCGACGTCTTGGCCATTCTTGTTTGCCCAGCCCTGATAACCACCCTCGTCGAGACCCTCTGGGATGATGTAGATGCCGCTGTTATTCTTGTCGAGTGGAGGAAGGCCGTAATATGGTGTTGCGTATCCTCCATTAATGATCTGGCTGGCGCTGCCGTGGGCCCAGTGAAATTCGAAAAATAGACGGTATTGTTTGTTGATGCTATAGTCCTGTGGCAAGCGAACGACATATGCACGCCCTTTGCCACTAACTATGATCGTCTGATTGCCGTTCTTGACTGTAGCCGCCTTGCCGCACCCTGGGGATGCTAAACCAATGACAGTGTCAACTACGGACATGACGAAGATAGCGGCAATAGCCAGGATATTCATGTTTGACTTCATAATTGTTTCAAAAATAAACGATGGTTGAAAGGGGCTTTGAAGTTGACTACCAAACAACGCTTGGAAGGTTGATCTCACTGTACTTCGTTCATAGAGAGGCAAGGGGAAATCTTCTATATTTATGTCTTCTCCGAGACTCATATGATCGCCAGAAAGCATCCAATTGCACTTGAACCAGGATTTGGATTTGACCCGGAAGGAATCACAAACTTTGCTGTTCCGAAGTTGAGCCGTCGGTAGTCGTTGTCGAGGCTAAACAATCCCCCTTCTCCAATCACTATGGCTTCCCCTCCTCAGACTCCTCGGCCTGATCTTCAGGCTATATCGGCAAAATGTTAGTTCTAATCACGGAAATGGAAAAGTCTTTTGTCGAAATTCCGATTCCGAATTGCCTGTTGAGAGTTTCTTGCTTGTAGTCGTACAAAAAATCCCTACCTAGTTCTCTTGCGGAACTCTTTGCGGAACTCATTGTGAAGAATAATGTCTGGTCGCAAAGCTCAAAAAATTCAGTTTCTGTGGTATTGGCTAGCCGAAGGCGTGTATCTGGCCGAAGTATTGAATTGATTGTGTGATATATGCCATGGATTAATTCGGCGCTGGGGAAAAGTCTAGCGAGGGGTTTCCAGTTTGCAGGCTAGGTCCGATGGCTTATGAACATGTGGTCTTTCTAGGCAAAGTCACAGAGCGACACGGTAGCAATCGATACACTGAATATTGGAAATTTTTGCTGCTCGGCAAATACTTGAATGTCAGCAGCTGTGGCATAGGTCCCGATTTAAGCGAGCCGCCCCTATGAGCCAGTATCCATCACAACTCCCGGGAGTTCTTTTATTTTGACAAGATAGACCATGACAGCACATAACGACAGAAAAAGCTCGGATGTGAGGGAGGGTCTGTTGAAAATTATTAAGCTATCTATGAATGCTCCAAGGCCGAGGGGAAAAGTGCATGTATATGTCGCTGCCATTAAAATCCACGAGCTCCGAGGCCAAACAATGTCTAAATGTCATGCGTCATGCTGAGGCAGAAAATGCATCATTTTACTTAGTCTAAGAGACTTTGTCCTTGGTGGTGGTGAAATTCCACACTCGTCCTGGCCTAAGGCTGGTGGCGAAGTAGCAAAAGAAACGACTGTTCATGCTTTTATTTGGCATTTGGAGCCGGAAGATGCTATTGATACATCTCCAACTGCTTTCTCTGGGTACTATCTATTCCAGAATCAACACTGCCCAACTAGCCCGGTAACAGCCCGCGAATCCTTACCTCGCCCAACATCATCTCTCAGTGAGTCAAAACTCTTTTGTTCGCGATCTCTCCCGCCACTTGAAGACCATCAAAAACATGGCGATACAACTCTTGTCCAATGAAGTTTGCCAACACACCTAAAATGGGTTTATCTCTTGTCTCCTAGAACGTCTTTGTCTCCTTGATATGCTCTCCACTCGCAACCGCGATCCCCACACAGCCATTATTACCGAGATCCTAATCACTTGCCTCTCCATCGCCAGCAATCCTTGTACACACCACAGGGAAGAGACGATCTCCATAGTAGAGTTCCTGATCATGGAGACCCAACCACTTAAGAAGATCAATGATTGTGAGCATACTCTCAATCGGAATTGGATAAGACTCAAACTGAGCAGATGCGTTGGCTACTTTCTCTTCCATCTTTAGAACATCCTCTCGCTCTGGCTACAGTAAAGCCAATTGCGACAATAATCTGGGGCAGATCTTCTCCAGACGATGGACAATGCCGGCGATAGTTGAGATCCACTGGACCAGACAGTAGCTGCATCTTAACTTCTCACGTTTCCGAAGTGGAGAACGCAGATATCATGAACTTATGTGGTACTTACCTTTGTGATTCTCTCTCCGTCAAGTCTTCCCTCGTGCTGACGAAACTCAATAGTCGGCATCGTAATTTCAGCTTTTGCGAGCTGTTCTTCAAATCCCAGCGCATTGAGACCATTGTAGGCCATGTATTTTCGGAAACCAGGTTCACATACCAATCTCAAAAGACTGATGCTATTTGTACAAATCAAAAGTTGCTCAATGCCTTCAACTACGGTTGGGAAGCGAGCATGTTTCGAGTGGAAACGAATCGCAAGGCTTGAGTCACGTCCAAGGCTTGGACGCCATCCGTTATCTTAGCGTTCAGGGGGATGGAGAGATAACAATTGAGTCTCGAATTTCCAGAAGAAGATGAATAGAGACTGCAAGTTTCGGAGGTTGAATGCACCAGCTGAGCCGCTCGAAAGGTGGACATGGACTCCAGCTGAAAGTGGAATGCCGACCAAATAGGTAGTGGTAATGAGTCGGCAGACATCGAGAACCTGTTGAAGTGAGGCAGGGGAGTACGGAAGTGCAGGAGAGTTGATTTCTATAGGGATCCATTCATATCTGGAGTCTTCGGGCGGGACAATGCTTGAGTCCGTGATAACTTGCCAGACTTTGCTGTTAGGGGAGCTACAGATTTTGCTGCTCAGTGGAAGGCCGGCGGTACGGAGGAAATAGACGATGTTCCACGAGACTGATCTTTGAGAATTGGGATGGGGATTTTCCACTTTCACTGGGCTACCATATTTAACATGAAAATTCCTCTCGCACTATTCGATGACTTCTTTTGTAGGAGGAAATAATACTTGGCGCGTCTCCTTGGGTTTGGGAAGAGCTGTGCCAGTCTCGAGCCACGCGATGCTAAACTCTATTTCAACACCAAAGGTAATTGGCAGAGACATTGCTGATATGTCTGTTTGCTGTGTAAGAGGAGGCATATTTCCCGAAAAATAATCTGGATACTGGATGGTTTATTTATTGTTTCCCGTTCTGTGGACTTCGAAGTAAATAGGCAACCTCTATTGTCGCTCAGCTAAACATGACGAGAATCATCTCGACGCGAATACGTGAATACAAGGGGAGGTTAGATACCCCCAGTGGCAAATTCAATTATTTTAGAGAGATCAGAGCATTTATTTTGAGAAGCTGGTGGAATAAAAAATCTTGTGTTTGTTTAGCTACAAAGCTACGTGGGCACCTATATCTAGGATATCATTCGTCAACAATTTGACCCCAATTCCGTCCCCCATCCCTACATTTTCCAAAACAACCCCTAAAAATTACCTTCCAAAACACGCCAGCGTCCTGCGTATCAATCTTTGACTATTTAATTCATCCACGGATTAACTTCCAAATCCTCCATCGCCGATGTCGCTAATGCCACAGCCTTTTCCTCCTTCACCTCACCCAAAAAGCACCCCTCGCGCGCCTGCCAGAACCATTTATCCCTCCCCTCCAACTCAGCCAACTCCCCCAGCTCATTCAACTCCTGCTCCACCGCATTCGTAACCTCGCCACCATCGATATCCATCACATCCTCATCCACATCCACCTCACAGAACCCACTCACACTCTCCAATCTACCCACAACACCCATCTTCGAATTAACACCCTTGATACCGAAATCCATCTTCTTCTCCCTCAACAACAACACATACTCATCCCTCGTAATCGATCTCTTCGGCATCACCATCTCCACTCTCTTCAGTGCCTTGAAAGGAGTCGTGAAATAATTAAGCGAGAAAGTCACCTGACCGAACGCAAAAAATGGGAGGATATTCTCGGTTTCTCGGTCAGATTTGAACTTGACGACGAGTTGGCGAATGTTTGTGGCGTCGGCGATATTTGCTGGCGTGAATGCTAGTGCGGCAGCGGCGGTGGTATCGGTGTCGGCGTCTGGATGTCTGACCTTCCAGAGGCCTTCGTGCATGATTCCTGATCTGTGATTGACGTCAGAAAATGTAATTAAAATATCTTTTTCCGCCCCCATTACATCATATTTCAAAATGAAAAATAAATAAAATAAAAATCAGGAAAAGCGGGGAAACTTACTCGACCACAATCCTGGCCCTTCTGATACTCTTGACGGCCTCTTTCGTCATATCCCCAAAACTCCATCCGTTCCCTTTGTGGAAGACATACACATTACTTCTGTAGAATTCTTCGAGCGCTTCGTGGTATAAAATCCAGTCGTTTCTGAGTGCTTTGATGACGTTTGGTGCTTGTCCGTCCCATGTTGTGCAGAGAGGCTTGAGGATCATGAGGCGCAGCTCTGGTGGGATAGAATGCAGAGGATTCCGCATTGCAGCGAGTCTGGTGGTGATTTGTGGAGTTGGTGTTTGATTTTCCATTTTGTTGCTTGGTTGGCGACTCGTTTTTTTTGTTGTTTGTTGAGTTGGCGATGTGAAGTTGTGAGGATTGATGAGTTGTGAGACGTTGATGTATGGAATTGAGTTTTTGAGTTGATATGAAGAGAAGATCAGTTGAAGTGAGAGAAAGAGCAAAATATACACCCAAAAGCGCCAGTCGATTTTTCAATGGCCGCTATCGTATAGAAATGACATTTAGGCAGCTTTAGCCTCACGATAGGACAGTTTAGGTCTGGCGAAGTAGATTTAACGATTGTTAGATGTGCGACAGGCAGTATAAGTCTTTGCGCTAGCAACTTAGCACCTCGCAGAATGAGCTTGGTTGGTGTAATTATTACACAAAGCTTAAATGAGGTCCATCGGTCGTCGTCGTTGTGCCGCTTGAATTAATTAAGCGAGAATTACCTAGGAAATACGAAGGGTCACGTGAATATGATATTATTTCTCTCGAATACTTCGCGTAAAAAACCCCCCCTGCACTACGTATAATTCTACATGCGTGCGGAACCGAGGCACCCATATCTTTTTACCCAACTAAAGACTCACCGATGTGAAGTCAGAAGTTTGGGGCGTATGAGTAAGGCCGTGGACGGGTCGAAGACAGGCCGAAAAGTGAGAAATTAATGAGGAGAATCGAAGACTCATGTCTATTTCGGAAATCAGAGAAGAGAGGAGGGGGCTGCGGAAGCAAAAGGATAGTGGTATTTAAGTCTAACATATTTAAATCACCCGAGGAAAACAAATTTATTTGGAAATGCGGCAGATATTTATATTCCTGCAAGTACTGTCTAAGGAAGTCTATTTACTCGTTTTCCTACTACTAGACAATTTTGCTATCCTGAAACAAGAGCAAACTTTTATACTACTGACATAACATACATCTACTTGCCCTCAACAGTTCTGGTCAACTCATCCTTCTCCCCACTTTGCTCCACCATCCCCTTGAATACACCATCTTCAATCCCAAGGAGCTCCCTTGGGGTGCCAAATTCAGCAGCCACGCCATCCTTCATGACCAAGATGCGATCGAAATCCATGACCGTACTTAGGCGATGAGCGATGACCAAAAGAGTCGTGTTGGAAAATTCTTCACGGATGCTGCGCTGAATCAGAGTGTCTGTCTTTTTGTCGACTGCAGATGTTGCCTCGTCGAGGAGGAGCAGCTTGGGGCGTGAGAGAATTGCACGTGCCAGACACAGAAGCTGTTTCTGTCCTTGCGAAAGATTAGCCCCTGCTGAGGAGATGGGAGATGTCAGAGAGAGGAATATGTTGGCGTTCTCCTTGTTGCCTGTAACAGGTTCTGCTGCAGTCGTCGATGTGGCGCTGCTCCCGGCTTCGGCCGATGAACCCTCCGCGGGACTCACGGTTTCAGGCACTGGAGTGTTGTCTGCCGATGGAACAAGATGAACTCGTTGCAAAGCTTGTTGTAGCTGAATATCAGAGAACTCATCAAATGGATCGAGATTGGAGCGGATGGTGCCCGAAAATAGTACAGGATCTTGGGGAATAATAGCGAGGCGGGTACGGAGGTCATGGAGTTTGATTTTCGAAATGTCGACTCCATCAATGACGATACTGCCAGCACGAGCTTGAAGAAATCGGAACAGCGCAAGCGACAGTGTTGACTTGCCTGCATTCATGTGTTAGCCAAATCATATTCTTCAGGAAACAGGCGTTACTTACCAGCACCAGTTCTTCCCACCACCCCGATTCTTTGATTCATACCCACGTGAAAAGTCAATCCTTTCAAAATGGAGGGTAGACCGTCAGCGTAACCAAGTTCTAAATCCTTAACATCCAATTCGCCCTTCTCAGGCCACGATGCGCGAACATCTATCCCCTCTTGATCCTCAATTTCGAGACTAGAATACTCAAAAATTCGTTCTGCTGCATTCATATCAAGCTCCGTTGCTGCGAGGAGTCTCAGCGTCATGTTGACAGTCTGCCGATAGGATAGAGCGAATGCCAATGCGAACCCGCCTAGTGCTGCGTCAATGCCAGAAGTCGATACGACAAATGCAGCGACTAGCGTTGAAAATAAAGACCCGGTCATCGCCATTCGAAATCCGACCCATGTATTGAAGAGCCAATTGTGCCATGTTGCAGATGTAAATGAGTTGATGAGATCATGCATACGGGACTCAAAGATCTCCGTGTTTGCAAAGGCTCGAATTGTGCTGAGTCCCTGAAGAGACGCAGTGAAGTGGGAAATCATGGGCGATTTTTGGATTGACTCCAGACGCTTGATGGACCGGGCACCACGAATGTAGCGAAGTGCGATTCGAGCACAGATTGCTAAGAGAACAAGAGCAAGAAGAATTATGTATGGCGAAACGATGAAAGCTGCGACCATGATTCCAGCAATTGAGAGGAAGGACGATCCGACTTGAGCAAAGTTGGACGAAAGCTGGGAATCGACAGACGTAAAGTCTGCTGTGAATCGATTCAAAATTCTACCTGTCGGAACAGTATCGAGCCATCTGAGCGGCGTTCGAAGAACTTTGTATGTCATATCTCGGAAAACTGTTTTTGAGGCTCGGAGCGAACCTCGGTAGACAACGTAAAAACGACCAACGTCGACAACTGTAGAGACGAGTGATATGATGATATATCCTGCAAGGTAAAATCCAATTGCACGATTTTGTACGTCTATAGGGAATGCTTGTGCTGAGACCTTGGATGCTTCGGGTATGTTGGAATGCAGTGCATTGATTGTTGGAGGTGCATTTGGATATCTCGATATGTCATTCGGTCGCACCATTGACAATAAGTCAGAGATAGAAAATGACGATAGAAAGTTCAAGTATCCGATGCCGGAATCGCTAGTTGGTAATTGACCTGCGGTTGTTGAAGAGATATTCATGCCTCCCAGTTGTGTTTGGGTTGCGTATCCATAAAAGCCCAGAGACATTCCATTTTGTGTATGTTCATAGCTGGACGTCCAGATCTTGATCCACCATGATCTGCTGAGGGTCAGGGCTTGCGCAATCACATAAAACATGAAGACGAATGCCCAAAATGGAATCCCTCCTGTTGCTTTGAGATAAGCAACATAGACGCTTCGCTTCACACCCCCAGTCTCGCGTTTTTCAACCTCGATCAGCTTTTTCGGTGGAGGCTTGTCCGGCTTGGTGGTCGAACCATTGGTTTCGAGATCCGGGGCCGCTTCGTCCGATGGGCTCTGGTCATGATGTTTTGTCTCCTCAGTAGCCTAGAAAGGTGGTCAGCAAGTAGGATTACCGAAAGGTTGAATGGCTAGGAGAGGAATAAGCTCTCTCGGCGGCCTGCCTCATGATGCTCTGACACACGAGTTTCAGACCACAAATGGCGGCCCACTAAGTACATAAAAGTTTCACGTACCTTGAGTATTTCCTCGAAATCGGAATTTCCTTGTAAGTCCTTTACCAAGCCCGCGTGCTCTAACGTTCCCGCAGCCGACAAACACACCGCATATTCAGCACGAGGCAGACACAGCGAAACGTGGTGAGTAGCAAGGACCCGAGTTCGACCCTCAGCCAGTTCACCCATAAGAGCATTGTCATAAATTTGCTTGCCGACATGTGCGTCAAGAGCAGAGAAGACATCATCAAGGATGAGAAGGCCTGCACGAGAATACAGAGCTCGCGCCAACGTCAGTCGCCATTTCTGACCCCCACTAAGAGAGATCCCTTGGGCTCCAACTTCTGTAAGATCACCATCATCAAACAATTCCAGATCTTGTGTCAGAGCGCATGACTTCAAGACTTTGTTATACCGAATCTCATCGAATGGGAGCCCAAACAAGATGTTGTCCTTGATACTAGCATTTTCAATCCACGGAGTCTGAGCAACATAGGCGATGGCGGAAGGAATGATCCAGTCAGCTGCTGTAGCCTTGCTGTCAAAACGTTGATCCGCAGGCGGTGGTCGAGGAGCAGTGATATTTCCTTCCAATACATCCACCTCACCGAGAATGGCAGCAAGGAGAAGAGATTTGCCGGATCCCGTGGGACCGAGAATCAAGCTGAGAGCGTTATTCGGGAACTTCAAAGTCACGTCACGGAGCACGAATCTATTGTTCCGTGCCACTTGAGCTTCAGGGTCTTCATCCTCGACGATCTCATTTGGTGTATCCGATTTGGTAGGAAAGCTGACGGAAACTTTGTCGAAAGCAATCGAGTCTCCGGGATAGGTGTTTTGAGGCTTCTCAGCGGACCGCAAAAATGTATCTATGCGGTCACATGATACTTTGGCATTGATGCCCATCATGAAAAGGAAAGGCACCATACCAAGGACGCCCTCCAATTGCATGAATACACCCAACGCGGTGAATGCAACCGAGGGAAGCAGATCTCCGTAGATGTAGGCATAAGTTGCCAAAGCAAAGACGGTCAAGAAAACTGGCGCAATGTCTCCACACAAAGTCATGTAAAGATTATTCAGTTTCGTCTTCCAGAGAAGCTTAAGCTCTCCGTCCCGAACTTCATTGATCTTATCTGACCATTCTGACTCCAATGCCGAGAATTTGATTTGTCTAATTCCTTGGAGGGCCTCTGAGATGACCTTTGTTTTCTTGTCTCGTGCTTTCATGAGCTGCTTCTGAAATGATCCATAACGGGCCGCAAACATTTTGTTGAATGGAAAGGCGAGAATTATTGCGAACATGCCAGCTGCTAAGCTCTCCCATCCAACGAGGAGCCATAGGAAGACAATCGAAACAATAAACTTCGAGGCGAACATGACATAAAATTGGTTGATAGCTCCAAATACTCCAACTTGATTGGCATCGACGGCGAACATATTGATGATGTCTTGCTGATTTTGGTCCGCCTTCTTCTTTTTCTCTTCTTCCTTCTTGGCTTCCGCTGATGGGACAGCAGCCGAATCGGGCTTTTGGGTGCTGCCATTAACATCCTTCTTGTCTTCGGGTTTCTCGTTGTCGGCTTTGGGCGGTTCTTTGCAGTCCTTGATCTTCATCATCTTCTCATAAATGAGGGTTGTTAACGACGCTCTGATGGGAACTCCCAGTTCAGACCACATCAACCAATTTACACGGTAATCAACCAAAGTCTCGACCAGGGTTGCCGCAAGGAGCGATGCGACGCAAAGCCAAGCATTCGGGTCAATTGGAGTAAATTCCGTTCGAGCTTCAAGGTATCTCAACAGCTGAAACATTGCAACTGGGGGCCCCGCATCCAAAATGGACGAAGCAATAACCATGACCCATTGGAAGGTGATTTGCCATCGGTATGCCCAGAAGATCCGCAACCACAATGAAACACTTGGTTTCAAAACAATCGATTGGAAGGCAGTTTTGACATCCGCGGCTCTGACGTGAGCATCCATCGCAGGCAGATCATCGAGCTCAACTAACTTCGTTGCGGCGAGATCAAGTAAATCAGAACTCCAGTTGTATGAATACCGGGTCCAGAAGGAACTGGAAAGCTGGCGCTCAACGACCTTTCCATTGGGGGTGAAGACATCTGGCCGACGGTTAATGAGGCCGAATGCGACTATTACTGTAACGGAAGAGCATATCTGGACAAGAAGCGTAACAGCCAATGAAACTTCTCGATGCCCACGGAAGCTTTGCCCAGAAAGAATAATTGCAGCGAGAACCACGATGAGGGCGTATGATATCGAATTGATGACACCCCGTTCAGATCGCGTCACGATCCGGGACTCCCGGAAAGTATCGAAGACCTGAAGAAGTGCGAGAACCTGTGTACTGTGAGAATTATTGCTAAGAGGCAGAGAGGTAGGTATGGACATACCCATGACCAGAACAACAACCAAATGTGAGTGACATCGTGGAAGTGAAAGACTGTGGCAACCACGACTAGTGATAATGAAGCCGCGAGACCCAGCGCGCTGGCAACAAAAACGGCAATGAATGAACTCTTTGTCGAATAGTTATTCATCGATTCCTCCGTAGCAGCGCCATCTCTATCTTCATAGACAGCATCGTGGTCTGCTTTGTGAGTCTTGCGGTGTCGAATGAGCCCGGCAAATCTCCATACTGGTGGAATAGTGAGGATTGCGACGAGAGCCGGCGCCGCATACGAGGCGGTCCTGAGCGGGTCTTCCATCGTGAATTATTTGTTAGTTGCACAGCAGCCAAGGAATGAGGCTTTGATGCATCTAGAGGTGGAGGATGCTTGAATGTCGTTTTATTTGTTGGTTTTGATGAGACGATTGGGATGCAGGCAACCGCGCCACACGACTCGCTCTCAGGTCGTCCCGTCACTCCCTGATGCCTGATATGTCTGCGGGTGGCCCAGCAATTTCTAATCAAGAGGAGAAAAACTCGAGATGGCAACCGCAAAGGATGCTACGATATGAGATGGAAGTGTTCTAAATATTTGGATTTGAAAGGTGAAGGACACGAACCTAAATTCTGTTCCTGCTTTGCCCCACAGATAAAACACGGAATCACGTGGAACCCACAATCTCACCAGTTGAAATACAGCTGGCTGAGATCAGTGCTGGCATTCCATCAGAAGCTAAGGGCGACTAATGAGAAATCATATTTATTAGGAGAGTTCTGTTAGCTGACGGCGGACTGTCTCTGTTAAGACTGCGAACAACTCCAATTCACACAATATCACGTGAAAACAATCATCATTTAAGCAGTACACTTACAAGGGAGGTAAATACATGCCTACGAATCCAATGGTTTACACTAAGTATCATCCAAATATGTTATTATTTAACAACCTGGCTACTAAAAACCCCAGTTCGTGATAAGGTGGCCAAAAAAGACTCAATACCACAAAAATCCCCACCCACCTCAACACCAAAATAGACCCTCATAACGTTCAATTTCAAACAACAAAAACATGCAAATCCAATACCATATTTCCCTGGATCGCTGCCTGCCGTCTCATCTCCTGCTGCTGTGCTTTCATCCACGAAAGTGTCATCCAAGCGACCCAAACACCCGTAGCGGAGACGGCAAGAGCCAAGCAAGTCAAGACGAGATTCAGCTTCTGTTCAAGATCTGGGCCGCTTATCGATGCTGCTTTGAGAAAACTTTGGGAATTCTCTTGTTCGTTCTCTGACGCTAGTTTGATCGCAGTGGGTGGCGCTGTGTAGCTTGCAGATTGTTTGGTGGAAGTGGAACGTTTTGTTGTCACTGCAGGCTCGGTGCTAGTAGCTGTAATACTTGCATGTCAGAGAGTGATTGATACATAGTAGGATTAAAGAAAGCGGCCTGTGACATAATAGGGTCCATACTCTGAAAGTCATCCGGCGATTCATATGCCCAAGAATTGTCGCCAGTCAAGTCTTTAATAGCATAAAATTGAGTGAACGTCGTGCTTCGACTTGTCAGGACCGTCAAAAGAATATAACAAGAATCATGGAAACTCACAAGTACTTGAGAATCAAGATGGCGAGAATTAAGTCGAGAAAATGAAGATACGGTGCTTTCCTTTGGGCCATTTTGGGCTGGTCATTTAGCTTGGACATGAAACCAAGATGGAGCCGAGGGGAGAAACACATGCCCGTTACGATATCTGGGTTTAGAACGATTACCTTTTTAGAAGAATAACGTTGCTTTTTCTTTTCTCAGGTACAGTATCGTGAAGAAGGATTCGAATCCTGCAGATAACAGGCTGTCGTCACGTCTGACGGAAATGTGCCTTGCCAAGATATTGTCCGCCTCGAGATCCAATACCTAATCACAGAGACGATATGTTTAGTTATATTGCAGCCAGCATGGCAGTCAGCAAAATTCCTCTCTTGTGTTGGTGGGGGGGTTCAGACCTAACTTCCATTGGCTGTGTGATCTGAAGGACTGAGGATGCTTCAAGAGGCTTCCTCGCTTTCTCCCATAGATTCAGCGGTGCAGTCCCAAATTTCAACTGCTGCTAGTAGAGTACAGGCTACACAGAAATATATTTTCAGGCTTTGGCGCACTAAATTGCCCATCCAAAATACAAGAATCCAGCACCCACCACACTTCAGAACTGGAAACTGGAACATTAATACAATACCCCACCCTCCCTCACTCATCTAGGCTCGTACTTGACATTCTTACTCCACAAGCAACTAACGTTCAAGACCCTCTTCTCGGCCATAGTCCTCGTAACATCCATTGTAATGATAACTTGATGAACCCTTTCAATCTCACTCATTTTCTCCCTCCTATCCAGCCAATTCGCCCTCTAGTTACATGATAGATATTACAACCCTCGATGCGCCCACACCCCCCAGAAACTCTTCAATAGTTTGCCGAGACAAGGTAATTCCTTACAGTTCGCAGAACTCAAGGATCACGTCATTTGCTTGCAATATAGAAGAATAGGCATATAAATCCGATCTAGGAAAAAAGTTTTTTACCCGCCATTCCCAAGCCTGACACCAGCATCGTTACAACTTGAATTGATTCTCCCAATAGCTTCAATAAACTTCCGATATTCGGAGATAATATGTTATGGTGCCATTCGTCTCCATACACTTCTACAAGAACAATCGAGGCGGGGTTCCTGGCTTGAGAATTGAGACAGCAGAAAGTACAACTAGTGTCTGGAAACAAAAGTACCGCTATCAAACTTCAAGAATCTGCGGATTCATTTGAATACTCGTAGAAGCAGACAGATATCTCTCCAGACTGTTCTGCTGTGCTTTCATCCAGACCAAAGTCTTCCAAGCAATCCAAACACCAGTCGACGCTACAACCAGAGATAAAAACCCGAAGACCAAGCCCAGTCTCGATTCATAGCCTGTGTCATCTGAAGGTTTTTGAGAAATCGAGATAGGAGAAGTCGAGATACGCTGTTCTGTGGTCAAAGGTTCTGCTGGAAGGGCCGTAATGGGGCTTTGTGTAGGTAATGGCGTGACAAAGGCCAGGACGTCACTCTGTAACACCGCGGATGGAACTAACAGGCGAACATCAGTCGTTAGAATGGAAGCAATAAATCACCGTTAGAGAAAAAAAAAACACTTGAAAGTCTCTATCTGCTTCATACCTAATAAGGTCGTGTACTCTGAGAACTGACTGGATGCCAAGTCTGCCACTTGCGACCACGCCGTTTCCGAATAAAAGAAGCTAGGGGGTAGAAGTTTTGGCGATGCACTCAATACAGTACGTATCGACGTTTGAATTACTGGAGAGCTTCTCTGAGAGCTGTTGGGCCCGGATACCGTGGTTGTGCATTTAGGTAGTGTAGAGCTTAACGTAGGCTTAACTTCCTTGGGCTCAACGGGCCAAAAACCACAATTAACATTTGACACCGCTCCTAGAAACGGAACCCCAATCTCGAAACCAAAAATTGCGTTGGGTAACCAGTCCAAGAAACCAAATGCTTTGTATCGCCGTTTTGGGCATGCTCGATATACCCAGTCCCGGGAATATGCTGAGAGAAAGGTGTTGGCGTGGGCTTGGCTTGGCTTTGAAACCCAGGTGAGCCGGAGGCATCATTGTGATCAAGTGTAAGAGGACACATTGAAAGAATCAGCAAGAAATAGGTTGATGTCCAACGGCTCAGGACCGCAGGGTTTGGTCATCTCGCATTTTCGGCGCCATGGAGCCTTGCGGGTTGACACGGTGAAAGGATCCGTTGAAAATATTCTGAATATTAGCGTGTCCGAAGGATGTCAATGAGACGGGAGATAGTTATTGAGAAAGACCCCACCAGTCCAGACAAGTTTCGTTGCTGACGAGGCTGTAGACTTGTTTGACACTTCGAAGATGATGGAGGTCGATGATTTTGTCACGTGCAGAACTACAGTATTTACAGCCACAAAGTTAGGCTGTCGAGGCTGTCCAATGAAGTCTGACAAATCGAGCTCCCTGTAGCACTTGCCACAGAGAGCAAAAAAATTCTTAACTTACATGAAATCATTGATTGACTATCGTTCCGTCATCGCAACCTGGCAAAAGGGTTGCTGGTCTGGTTCTTCGGCAACAACAAGCGAGTTGCGATTTGCATTTTGAATGGCAAAATGGATGAACACTAGTGTAGCTGATATTCTTTGCATGAAGCACCGGCGTCTATTTTGGCATTTAAAAACACATGGTGGCACTAATTAATACCAAGTTGACAAGATCACAACTGCCAAACGCCAGACTGTACATACCCAAACGGGCATTGCAGAACACCAACGATCTGTGAAACTGAAATCACAATTCCGAATCTACCTCAAAACCGAGAAAATATTGATCGTGCAGAGAACCACCTTCCTCCATCTTCGAATGCAGTATATCCAAGTCAGAACAGAAGCTCACAATATACGCTAGTGGGGTTCTAGATGCAAAGGAGAAATGGGACAGAAACCACAAGAATAAAGAGAAATCAACCACCATCCCCCACATCCACCTTCACTACTCTCTCAAAAAAAATCAATCGTATGCTCATACACCAATCTCCCCAACAACCTCACCTATACCCATCCGACAACTCACTCTCCATATAACTCTCCCCATCCCACAACTTCCGATACCACACCATTCCCCTCCCC